>MU741315.1:50319-150831 GCA_026770625.1 Nicotiana glauca
GGGGTCATGAGTCTAGAGCCTCTAACGATACAGTGTAAAAAGACTCCAATAATACATAGTTTCAAAATTGCGGAAAGATAATAAAAGGGATAGGGGAGGAGTCGGGTCCTGCGGACGTCAGGAAGCTACCTCGACAATTCCGAAAATGCTCTGAAGACAGCAAAAGCTCAGCTAAACTCCCGAGGTACATGGATCTGCACACATGGTGCAGGGAGTAAAGTGAGTACTTCCAACTCAGTGGTAATAGACATGTATAATGATTGATAGTAAGAAATCCCGAAAATACAACAATGTGAAGCTAAAACCAGTACTCCTACACATTTAACAATGTAATAACAACAAATAGAGACAGATAAAGCAGATGGATATCAATGCAAATGCACATGGTCGCTGCGGCGTACAGCCCGATCCATTTGGGTACCCGCGCTCACTGTGAGGGTTCAGACTCCGGAGGGGCTCCTACAGCCCAAGAGCAATACCATCGTAACATTCGCTGCGACATACAACCCGATCCACAATCAGTCCAATTACATGCATGCAAGCAACACGGGCAGAGTCAAACTTACCATTTTCAGTTCCAATTATCAGAAATTATAAATTAAGTGGTTAAAACCTTAGAATTTACTAGCCATTTCGAGACAATGTCTAACTTAGGACTGATATCATGAAAACATTCTAAACATCGTGGAAACAGTGATAATAATCCCTACGGGATCCAAATAATCGGCATACAGCCCAAATATAACCATAACCATCCAAGTAGGAGGTTTGTCAACTAATTTCTAGCCAATAACACAGTATGAGCATCATTCGGTAGGTCTAAGCCATAGCCCCCAAGCACAATCGACCCCGCACTCACCGTAGAGTACGTGTCTCGCTTCAATATAGCGTCACAGTGTGATATACCAGGGTTTCAAACCCTCAAGTCATCATCTACATCTATTACTCACCTCAAGCCGACCACAAAACTAGTACGCTATGCCTTTTCCTCTCGAATCCACCTCCTCGCGTGTCGAATCTGGTCAAAACCACAATGAATACATTACAATAGGCTAATGGAACATAACCCAATTGAAAGAACTCGAAAAACACCCAAAAACACGAAGTTGGCAAAACTCAAGCCCCGAGCCCACTTCTCGAAAAATTACGAAATTTAGATCACCAGAATCCTCGCCTCGCCACGAGTCCGTACATATAAAATATACAAGAATCGGAGTCCATTTGGCCCCTCAAATCATCAATTCAAACCTTCTTAGGTTTCAAGCCCTAACTTCCATGTTTACCCTTTAATTCCTTGAATTTCAGTGTTAAATTCCTTGTTTTTACACCATAACAACATTATTCGAGTCTATAAATTCATACCTAATGGAATCCTCTTCGAATCCTCTCCAAATCGCCCAAAATCGCCTCTTCCCGAAATCTAAAATGTTTTCTTAACTTCTGAAATTCGCGAACACTGTTCTTTAAACATAGTCCAGATTTCTGCTTCTGTGGTCCTTTAACCGCACCTGCGGTACCGCTTATGCGACAAATTAACCACTTATGCGGTCGCACTTAAAACACTTGGGACCGCTTATGCAATCCATACATCCGCTTATGCGGTTTACCTCCAACCGCTTCTGCAGTATGTTAACCGCTTATGCGGACTCGCTGAAGCGCCTACACGCCCGCTTATGCGGAAAATCCCTGGGCCACACCTGCCCGCTTCTGCGGCCTCCCCCACCGCATCTGCGGAACTACTTAAGCGGCTCCTTTTTCGCAGATGCGGAAATAGCAGAAGGCTCAAAAAAATCTGCTGCAACAAAAATGCTTCTAACTTCCTATTAATCATCTGAAATCACCCCGAGCCCCCCGGGACCTCAACCAAAAACACCAACACATCCAAAAACCTTATTCAAACTTGCTCAAATCATCAAATCACTATAGTTAACTTCAAAATCATCAAATTTCACCAAATCAAAGCCTAAGTTTCTTAAAAACTTCCGAATTGCACATTCGATCAAAAACCCAACAAAACGATGTCCAAATGACCTAAAAATTTGCAGACATATCCAAAATCACCTAACGAAGCTACTGCAACTCTCAAAATTCCACTCCGACCCTCGGATCAAGATCTCACCTATCAACCGGAATTCGCCAAAATTCAAACTTTGCCAATTCAAGCCTAATTCTACACCGAACATCCAAATTCGATTCCGATCACACTCCTAAGTCACAAATCATCCCCCGAAGCTAACCAAACCACCGGAATTCACATCCGAGCCCTCTAACCACATAGTCAACTTTCAGATGACTTTTCTAAAACAAGCTTTCTTCTAAGAGGCTAAGTGCCTCATTTCCAACTAAAACCAACTCAATTCTACCCGATCAACTCAAATATCGATATTGAAACATAAAGCAACACATTATGGGGCAATGCGGTGGTAACTCACGTGACAATGGGCCGGGTCGTCACAGCCACTTACCACCACCTCGGACACGGCTAAATACAAGTAGAGTGTTTCATCCTCCTTCGGAGTATGGAGCACGGGTGGGCTCGAGAGATACAGCTTTAATTCTTCCAAGGCTTGTTGGCACTCCGGAGTCCATACGAAGTTGTTTTTCTTCTTGAGTAGGGAAAAGAAATGACGGCTCCGATCTGATGACTTCGAGATAAATCGGCCTAGGGAAGCTATCCAGCTTGTCAGCCGTTGAACTGTTGATACCTAATTTTTTCCTAGGTATTTTTTTATGCATAAAATACTTTCAAAATAACATCTATATGCATATACGAGCATACCCAAGTGTTTTGTTATTTTTCTAATATTTATTAAAGATTTTAAAAACCAATTTAATGATTATTTTAATACTACAAAATTCAATAATTATTCCCAAATTTTTCATTTTTGGTGAATAAATTATTTTATTCTCATATGTACACCAAAATATAATTAATTTAATTTTTTGCATATTTCTTACATATTTATTTGGTATTTAAAAGCTAAATTGCATGTAATTGCAGTTATAGCCTATGTTACAATTAAACAACATTTCATAATTATCAAATTATTTTAAGTATTTTTAAATTAATACTTATACATTATTAATTATTTCAGTGCTTTTAATTTTTTTTTGAAAATCATTTTAACTATTTTATACAAAATAAAAAGGGGAAAACTAGCTATTTAACATTTAGCCTCATTTCATTGCAATTATAGCCCATTCGGATTTTACTTTTAGCCCTCAATTTACCCAGTCCTAACCCCAATTGGACCGACCCATATTTCAATTAATCAACCCGGCGCAACTCCGATTTAATTTGAGTCGTTGATCAAATGAGATCAACGGCCCAGATTTGATTTCCTTAATTAAAATCCAATTACCCCCCAAAGCCCCTCATTTTTCGAGATGGTCTCTCTGTCTCTATATTGACTCTCCCTCTCCCTTCTCTCTAGAACCTTCAGGTTCTCTTTTCCTCCGATGAACTCACCGCCTCTTCGGCTACCTCCAGCCTCACCTCTTTCGACCACCAGTCGCTGTGAAGCCTTATCTCGTTGATTCCCTCTATCTTTGAGACCCCAAGATCCTCCACCATATGAGATGGTCACTGAAAGCTCTTCATGGTCTGTGCCCAGCCTTTCTCTGATGGGTTTTGGTACGATGGTGCTATGGACACCATTATTGCTAAGTTTCACTCCCAGGTTTTTCTTACTTCTCATTCGTTTCTTACGAAACCCTAATCTGTACCCAGACCTCTCAAATCTCTATATTTTTTAACAATTTTAACTCACACCTTTATGTTTTACACTACTCTCTACTCGATCTTCACGATTGCTCAAGTTTAAATATTTTGTTCCTTTTTTGAAAAACTAGGGTTTTCTGAACCCCTTTTTAAATCACTATATCTTCTGATTTTTTTGAAGTATTATGTGTTTGTGTTTGTGTTATTCGCTTGTTTTTGTGATCTTCTTGTTATTCTCCGAGTTTTATGCTTTAATTTTTCTATTAGGGTTCCAACCTTCTACTAATTCTGTGATTTCTTGCTTAGGGTTCTCTGATTTTCATGCCTATTGTGTTAAATAGGACTAATTGTTCATCGTTTACCAAATATTCTGCTGATTTTGTGCATCACTTCGAATCCCTGATTTTGTATATGTTTTCCTTAGAAGTTTTACACTGATTTTTGAATCACTTCCTTATTTGTGAAATGCTCTCCTTACTTAGTACTGATTCCCTGTGATTTTCAATCTCATCCGTGATTCTTTGAACAAAGTTGTGTGCACAATATGCTGTCATTATACTTTCCTTACTTGAAAATATTCTGCATTCAGTCCTTATCACATGCATCATACTTTTACTATTCCTATAATGGAAATATCAGTCTTGCAAACAATTATTTTCCTTATTTGATACAATTTTTACCCGTTTGAACTATGACTCCCTTCTAGTCTTTAATTGATTCTAATTGGTATTATTTCTAAAATTATGATAAGTATATACGTGTTACCTTATTTTCCACTTGTTTTTAGAACTATAAATAGTCTACCCTCTCTTTAGCATAACACACGAACAAAGACTGTTCTGAATTCTCTGTTACACACATAAGCATACTCACTATTCTCTGTTCTTTTTCTACATATTCTCTCTCACTTCTGTTATTGACTACTAGTTACCTAGTCGGCTGAAAGCCAAGACTAAGTAACTTGTTACTCTACTGTTGTATTGCTCTATACATTGCTTCTCTTGGTTTGCACACACTACTGCTCTACTTCCCCACACATTACTGTCCTATATTATCTCACTCTTGGCTGGTATGTCCTCTATTTGATTTACAGTTTCCAAAACAACTTGTTTTTATGTGTATTGCACTTCTTCTTATTTCTTTTATGCTTCTACTTATGTTTCTACTGTTCTCATTGCAATTAGCATGCCTCTGTGTAAGTTCATTAATGTGACTATCTTTCCTTTAATTCAGCATGACTACTGCTTCCCTTATTTGTTTAATGCATGTTCTTCCTTACCCCTAACCCTAGTACATTATCAACATGTAATCCTGAACCTTTTAGGATGAAATATGTTATGACTGTTTAAGTTCTGAAATGCTTTTTCTCTGATGTCTATGTATGTGCAATTGTACTCTTACATGTTAACTAATTGTCCCCATGTCCCCTGTCCCCTTTCATTTATTTGTGTTTGCTTCCCTGAACTATGTGTGATATTCCAGTCTGAGATTGTCTCACCTTCTTACAAAAACTGTCACACTCTTGTATTGTTTTCTTGAACTGATTCTATATGGATCATTTTAAAACTATTTTCCTTTCTCAACTCAATTTCTTTAAAAAACTCTATCACACACTCTCATTACTCTTAGAGATTTGGTTCTACCCCCTTCGTGTAAGCATTGCTTTGGGTACCTCTAAGTACCCACTGAACTTTGACACACAAGGCTAGTAATTCCACACTTCACTTGTTCAACATTTTTGGTAAATGTTTGTGTGCCGGTATTGGCAAAGGACCCAATGGGGCCATAGGGAGCTTTGGCGCACACAGACCATGGCTGTGAAACTCGAAAGAAGTAAGGTTGGAAGATTGGGCCTGGTTGAAGGCTCCCTATAGAATAACTTCTTATTTTTCTTTATTACTGTAATTCAGCTATCATGGTTTGTAAGAACTTGTAAACAACTGATTAGGGTTATAGTTAAATTGGGAGGGGTTATGCATGCTTAATTTAAAGTAATGGGTAGAAAACATGCTTATAGGACTTTACTTACTTATTTGTGCAATAAATATCTTGTATAGGACATGCATCTCATATACTAGCAATCCTGTTTTTATGCTCTTACATTCAGCCAGTTATCATACTCATTTCGTAATCATGATCTGTTAATAATCAACAAGTAATTGTCATAAAACTATTGCTGTATTCTCACTGGCATTTAGAGACCATGTTTTAGGACTATTGTGTGCATTAGACACCATATCACTTAGGGTTTTATTCTGTCCGAGTTGGAATTAGCTGAACGCCTCACCAGTGTGGTTAAAACTGTTAATACAAGTTCGGTTAACTGTATCCTTTTAAAATTGGGATTAATATGCATGTTCACCCCTTTAGGTAATTAGGCAACCTATACGTTGCCTAGGCAAGCTTTAGGCCCTAATAAAAATTGATTAACCATGTTCTTATCAGTTTAAGACTAATCAACTTTTGTTTAATTTAAATTTTGTCGCTCTTATTCCTGTTGTTACTCTCCGGAGGTCACTCTTTTACTGAAAATACATCTCATCTGGGAACAAGTCTTTTGAAATCACGTATCTACTCTCATTGATTTTCTAATTCTTGCTCTATTAAGTTTTCAAACTGCTGGGCTACCTTTTCTGCCCAAAATCGTGTTGCTTTGATTTAAACTACTGTATTTTCAGGTCTTTACCTTTTCAAACCAAATTTTAACAGTTCCCTTAGCTTTTTTTACTTACCCCGACTGCTGTCACTCATTCCTTTTCTTTAAAAATCTCTACCTTTGAGAACTTAAGTGTGTTTGAGACGTGCTGATTACATGTTTATTTGTGGAGGGATTTGTGAACCCTTTTATTTGCCTTTGTATGTTCCCTTTATATGTAGTCCTACTTGTTGTGCATGTCGCCTAGCATTTTTTCCTTTAAATCTCAGAATTCAGCCTAGTCCTTACCCTGTAGGAATAGTAGTCCTAAACACCCTCTAGGACTTATAGTATGGGACGGGTAATGGCACGCAATAAACTTTTGTGACCCAATCACGCGTTTAAATAACCTTTACGGGGTGGGAATGGTAGAATATGGAGATGATGACCGATGCACTAATATCACGTGCAACCCCTCTTTTGAGGAGTGATTGCTGGGTATTGCATTGAAGTGATCCATATTAATCACAAACCTAGGACCCCTTTTCCTTTGTTTGTCTTTGATTGCTTTCTTTAGAAGTGTTTATGCCTCTCAAAATTCTGCTCTCTTTCTACTTGCTTTCACAAGTTTCAACCTAATTGCAATGTTGTATGCAAGTTCTTATTTGAGCCTTGATTGTTTACTTATAAAGTAACAATTGTAACATGGCCGGGACCACACTAGTGGATCTTGAGGGGTGCCTAATACCTTCCCCTCGAGATAATTTCTAGCCCTTACCCGAACTCTGGTTTCTTCAACTGAAACCCTTCTTAAAGTGTCCTAATGCACTATAATCATTAGGTGGCTACTCTCCAATTCGAAAACCCAATTTTCAAAAGGGAATAGAGTTGTCCTCCCAAATGTCGTAAACCGGATTGCGCCTTAGAAAAAGGGGGCGTCGATAGCATGACGACTCTATTGGGGGGTTTTTTAAAGGTTTTTAGCACTTCATGTTATATGTGACTTTGCTGCTTTATTTTATGTCTTTATTCGAAACTAACTTGGCTTTTTGTTTCTTTTTCTTTAACGCTTTCATTTATTGTTTTCCTTTAATACCGTTGTAATTATTGTAATCATTATGAACGTGAGAATACATGTCAATTTGTTTCATTCTTGTAATTGCATCTTCAACATCATATTCCACTGGTGCCGAACAAATACCATAGCAACGCTTATAATGAGTGGTTGCGCTCTTCCGATATTATTACCCCCTAAATTTGGAAAAGGCATATTTGCGGTAAAACCAGCCAATCAGCGGTGCCGTCGACGGTTCCGTGCCTTTCTCTATTGAGTTGTCGCTCAAGGGTACCGATCTAAATACAACATAGAAAACTTATTCTATTTAGTTGTGCATGCATCACTGTCAAACCTAGACGAGTCAGTTATGTTCTCCACATAATGACTCCTTAAGATAGCCTTGCCCAAAGTCCATTGGGTTTCCTTGGAATCCAAACGGACAAACACCATATTCTGTGCATTTATTTGGAGAACTAAAGGCCATTATGCTAATTATTGATTTAAATAGTCAAGTCCGGTGGGGGAAGGAACTAATACCTTGTTTTGTAGAAAATGAGGCACGAAATCCCCAGGTTCGGCATGGAAACCAACATTCGCCCAAGGTTGCTAAACTGGTGGGAAGACCTTCATTCCAGAGACCGGGAAAACCAACATTTTGCTTTGGGGATCTTAAAATGACACCTTTGCTCGAAGAAATAGGAGGGTTAGCTTGTATTACTTGGGAGACTCCAGGTTTGCTCATGCCAGAAATCGCAAGGGTAGGGGTTTTCTCGAGATGATAGGATTGAAGAAAAACACAGACTTGGCCTGCTTGAAGGATACCTATATTCCTTTCGACTATCTATACGAGAGGTACAACCATAGCAAGTCCTACCGCACCTACCCAGATGAATTCGCGCTCACATTATTGGGGCATATCCATAGGAGGGTCTTTGTCTTTGTGTTCTGCTTTTTAGGAATGATACTGTTCCCTATGAAGAAGGGTATGATCCATACCAGACTAGCCATGGTCACCAAGACATTAATAGAAGGTACTGGAGGGTAGCCTTTCAGCATAGTGCCCATGATTGTTCCTGAGATCTACCGAGCCTTGGAGAACTGTCACCAAGAGGCCAGTCATTTCGAGGGTTGCGACTTACAACTCCAACTCTGGCTTATAGAACATCTTTAAAGGGGTCAATACCGTCAGGAGCTTCCACAAAGGCCATAGAACGATCATATAGCTTTTTACCATCCCAAGAGAATGAACTATATGCCCAACATGTTTGCTCAGTCGGGAGACGCTCGAGGATGGGTAAAGCTGTTTGAAAATCTGAAAGAAGACCAGGTACAGTGGATGTTCGAGTGGTTCCCCACTGGAGAGTTCATCATCCGCTCCCAGGACGCTCCATTCATTATACTCATTGGTATGAGGGGGACTTATCCCTATGTCCCTCCCCGAGTCATGAGGTAAGCAGGGAGGAAGCAGGTCGTACCAAAGGTTGAAAAGGTGAGTCATTTCATGGCCGATTGCCAAGACTACGATAGTCCATAAAAATGTCAAGCTCAACACATGTGGAATAGCAAGATCATCCTGGAAAAGGATTCCATTGAGCCTGACAGATACCATGCCGTTTATACCCCATACTATCCAGGTTGGCTAGAAGAAGATCATGCTGGGTTACGACAACCGGGTCTGTTCGAGGTCACAGGGTCATCGACGAGAGGGCTAAAATCCAGGTTAAATACAACCAACTCCGCAAGAGGATCAGGGAGTGCGAGAGTGAACATCAGGAAATTCAAGAAGCAAATCAGAAGTTGATCGAGGAGTGGAGGGATATAGCCGTCAGCGCCAACAAGCAACTAGGGTATTTGGAGCGAGGTTTGGTAGAGCTGGAGGCAAAATTCATCCAGAGGATCAAGAATTGCCAAAACGCTGAGGGAAATGAAGGAGGACATTTGGCTAGGGCTTATCTGCTGCTGGGGCTGTGTGAGCTGGTGAAGCTGCTCGATGAATCTAAAGATGTCGAGTCTGGGGAAGGTTCTTCTGGGACCAAGTAGTTAGGAGTCTTTTTTTACTTTAAACTGTAATAAGGCCAATGGCCATAGTGACATTTTACTTTATGCAATTTTAGTGTCATTTTGGGATTCATCTTATTTTTATCAATAAAATGAGGCATTTAGCATTATAAGTTCTCCAAATCAACTTGTCGCTTGGCCTACCTCGGGCACAACGAGGCACCCAACTTAGGACACGAGTTATATTCTTATACTATGTGTTTAAATATTGCAATATTTTTTCATAATCCGAACTAACTTGCTACCTTTTGTTTTTACTTTTGTTTTATTCCCCTCCCCAGAAGGTTAGTTCGTGCACTCTGACATCATCATCCTACTCCACAAGATCTAAGGGCCCTCCACCTCCTCCTCCTCCAAGTCATACCAGAAACAAGAATGAAACAAAAATGGAAGACTTGAACAACGTCAGAAAGGAAAACTAGGTTGAAAGGGTAGAGCTTCCTTAGGGTATTCAGGGTTCCAAAGAAAGTACCGCCCAGCTCGAACAGAAGTTACTGAAATTTCAAGAAGAACTGGACCAAGTTCGGAACTTGGCTAGCCTGTCATTCTCCCTCACTACCCCAGACGTCAACTTTCCCAATGCTCAAAATCCTATACCTCTACTAAACTTCCCGAAACAACATAAACAACCCGTTCCCCATTAAAATTGCAACATTTGTCACACTTCAAACAACACCCCTCTCCTCATTCCTGAACTACTAAATGATCATCCCCACCACACTCCCATCTATGTAGAAAGCATTCCGCAATACACTCAACCCATTTCAAACACACCGGAGTCTGATGACAAAGACTTCCTCATCAAGAATCTGGCCGCATAGCTCAAGAAACTGACTAGCCGAGTCCAGGGAGTTGAAAGAAACAAAGGTATTAAGGAGTTGAATTGTGAGGACCTTTGCATTCAGCCAGTGTCGAACTTCCCAAGGGGTACAAACCTCCTAAGTTTGAGATGTTTGATGGCTCTGGGGATCCTAGAGTCCATTTGAGGACATACTACGATAAGCTGGTCGGAATCGGAAGAGATGAAAAGATTCGCATGAAGCTCTTCATGAGAAGTTTGAAAGGTGATACGCTATCTTGGTACATTAGCATAGATCCCAAAAAGTTGACAAGCTGGGTAGGGATGGCATCTGATTTCATGGACCGGTTTAGATTTAATACAGAAAATGCGCCAGATGTCTTCTACATCCAGAATTTGAAGAAGAAACCTACAGAGACATTTCATGAGTATGCTACTCGTTAGAGATCAGAGGCTGCTAAGGTCAGGACGGCCTTGGAAGAACAACAGATGAACAGGTTTTTTGTCCGAGCTCAGGATCCACAATATTATGAGAGGTTGATGCTAATAGAGGGCCAGAAATTCTCCGACATCATCAAGCTAGGAGAAAGGAATGAGGAAGGCATTAAAAGTGGTATGGTTACTAATTTTGAGGCATTGCAGGCTACCAACAAGGCTCTATGGTCTGGTGGCACGTCCAAGAAAAGGGACGTGAGTGCCGTGATGGTTGTACAAAGAACGAAATCCGCAGTAAAATACCAAGCTTACTCGGTACCTCCTCTCACATATCAACCTATCCCTAATTACCAAGCACCTCCACCATCCTACCAAATTCCATCACCTACTTACCAATCATCTCCATCCCCCACATATCAACCTACCTCACCAAGATATTCCCAACCCGCACCCGTCTACCAAGCCTACAATGCTCAACCTTCTCACTACCAATCACCTCCCGCCCGCCAAAACTTTCCTAGGCCACGCCCTAACTTCGATCGTAGACCTCCCAAGAAATACACCGCCATTGTGGAACCAATCGACCAGATATATGAAAGACTCAAAGCCGCCGGTTACATCACCTCAATCCCTGCCATAACTCCAGAAAATCCTTCCCAATGGGTCAACCCAAACAAAACTTGTGCATACCATTCCAGCATGAAGGGGCATACATTGATGAATGCCGATATCTAAAGGACAAAATCCAAGCTTTAATTGACAATAAGATCATCGTGGCGAAAGAGCCTGCTCCCAATGTTCGCAACAATCCCCTGCCTGATCATAATGGTAGAGCAGTGCATATGATCGAGGTAGAAGATGATTGGGACCCCAAAGGGTCGATTGGATTAATTGCCGAAGGTGACGAGCCCAAGAAACCAACAGTCACACTGAATCCAATTGTAGTCCAGATCAAGCCCTCTCGGGATGCTGAAGTAAATATGTTCATACCTCTCGAGCTTGGAACACCGTCATCCGCAAAGACCGCGGAGCCAATTAAGATAGAGTTTGGGTCTCCAGAGGCACATGCACCATTTGAAGTCGTTATGTTTCCTCACAAAACAAGGGTTCCCATTCGTGTAGCAATGTCAGCCATAACACCATTGCATACACAGGCCATTCCTTGGGATTACACCACTGAGGCGAGAAGGAAAGAGAAAATTAGGTTTGGAGAAGCAATTCCAGCACAGGGAATGACCAGGACTGGTAGGGTTTATACTTCGGAGCATTTAGTTGAATCAAGCAAGTAGACTTTTGGACGGCCTATTGAAACTGGGCCCGATGATCTATGGCAGAAGATACAAGCAAAAAAGTACTCAATCGTTGATCAACTGAATAAAACATCAGCGCAGATCTTCATCTTAGCTCTGCTACAAAGCTCCGAGACACATAAGAATGCCCTGATGAAGATACTGAGCGAGGAGTATGTACCCAGTAACATAACTAGAAGAGAGATGGCTAACATGATTGGGAAGATATTGGAGAGTCATAAGATCACTTTCCATGAGGATGAGTTGCCCCCTGAAGGTTTAAGCCACAATAAAGCGTTACACATCATTATGCAGTGTCAAGACTATTTCATCACCAGCACTTTGATTGATGGAGGGTCCAGCCTTAATATTTGTCCATTAGTGACCCTCAAAACATTGGGGAAGAGTCTACATGAAATCAAGGATGGGGCTATCAATGTCAAAGCTTTTGATGGTTCCCAAAGGACCACTATTAGGGAGATCAATTTATGTCTGCAAATGGTATCGACATTGATTTTCAAGTAATAGACATCCCAGCATCTTACAATTTACTACTGGGACGGCCTTGGATCCACACCGCTAGAGCTGTTGCATCAACCCTGCACCAGGCAGTGAAGTTCGAGTGGAATCACCAAGAGGTGATCATTCGTGGAGACGGTAGTAACCCCATATATAGTCGCCAGACCATTCCAACAATTGGAGGAAGAAGGAAGTTAGGTGGAGAAACCTACCATCACATTGAGCTAGTCAACACTGTGGACAAAGATAAGTGGTGGGATAACAAAATCGAATGTATACTGAATTGGAGCGAGTATGAACCTGGCAAAGGGCTCGGCAAGAACCTCCGGTGAATTACTAAGCCTATCAAACTGAAGAAGCATGGCACCACCTACTATCTGCTGGAGCACCCGATACCCCATTTGGAACAGACTTTTCCAGCCGGCAGACATTATATATGGGTCAGAGGAAGATGAGACATTGGCGGCGATGAAGAATCTATTCTTGGAAGAAGACGATATGGACTGTCATGTCATTTTTTAGGAGGAAGGGGAGGAAGGCCCTTCCATACAAGCTGTGAGCCCAGGAGCGCATCTCAACAACTGGTCTGTCAGAACCACTAAGGCCCGGAAGGCTTCGGGGTAGCAAGGCTGAATAAAGCACTATGCATTTTCTTTTACTTTTTCGCTAGTTGATTTCTTTTCCGTATTTTCTTTAAATTTCGAAAAGAGCTCCGATGTTAAAAACAATCATGTAATTTATCAAAGTATTTCAGTTTCTTATAAATATCGCGCTTATTATTTTCTCTATCATTTACCTTATTTTACACAACATTACTATTACTTATCCTGATGAACCGATGAATGTGACATGTGACGAGATAACGCAACAAATGGATATAGACTAAGAAGAGGATGAAATACCAGAAGAGGTCGTTAAAGAGGTTGAGGACTTTGAGAATAGGCCTAACTCTAACTTAGACGAAACTGAGGTTGTCAACTTGGGGGATACAGAGAATATTAAGGAAACACGCATCAGTGTTCACCTGTCACCATCAGAAAAGAAAGAGTACACGGATTTCTTAAAAGAATATAAGGACATATTTGCGTGGTCATATGATGATATGACCGGTCTAAGTACATCTATTGTAGCTCACAAACTACAGACAGATCCGGTATGTCTGCCGGTAAAGTAGAAGCTCAGAAAGTTCAAGCCAGACATGAGTTTGAAAATCAAGGAGGAAGCTACCAAAAAAGTCAAAGCCAAGGTCCTCATAGTAGTGGAGTATCCAACATAGTTGGCCAACATTGTGCCAGTGTCAAAGAAAGACGGGAAGGTCAGAGTCTGTGTCGACTACCGGGACCTTAACCGGGCCAGTTCGAAAGACGACTTCCCCTTGCCGAACATACACATCTTGATTGAAAACTGTGCCAAACACGAGTTGTAGTCTTTCGTCGATTGTTTTGATGGGTACCATTAAATATGGATGGACGAAGAAGACGTAGAGAAAACGGCTTTCATTACGCCGTGGGGGATGTATTGCTACAAGATGATGCTGTTTGGCTTAAAGAATCGTGGGGCCACCTATATGAGGGCCATGACTACTATTTTCCATGACATGATACACAAAGAGATCGAGGTGTATGTACATGATGCCATCATCAAATCCAAGAAAGTCACTGACCACATGGAAGATTTGAGGAAGTTCTTCAACAAACTGCGAAGGTACAACCTGAAATTGAATCCTTCCAAATATGCATTCGGGGTTCCTGCCTGAAAACTGCTTGGGTTCATCGTAAGTCGCCGAGGAATAGAACTGGATCTTTCAAAGGTTAAAGCCATTCAAGAATTGCCATCGCCAAAGAACAAGATAGAGGTCATGAGTTTCTTGGAGAGACTCAACTACATCAGCCAGTTCATAGCCCAGTCTACTGTCATTTGTGAACCAATATTTAAGATGTTGAAGAAGGACACTGCCACTAGATGGACTGATGATTGTCAGAAAGCCTTCGACAGAATCAAGGAATACTTGTCAACAACGCCAGTTCTGGTTCCGCCTGAATCGGGTAGACCGCTATTGCTCTACCTTGCAGTACCAGATGGGGACTTTGGTTTTGTTTTATGACAACATGATGAAACAGGGAGAAAGGAGCAAGCCATCTACTATCTCAGCAAGAAGTTCACCCGGTACGAGGCCCGGTATTCCCTGCTAGAACGCACCTGTTGTGCTCTAACTTGGGTAGCTCAGAAGTTGAGCCATTATTTCTGTGCCTATACCACTTATCTCATATCAAGGATGAATCCGCTGAAGTACATCTTTCAGAAGCCCATACCCATGGGCAAGCTGGATAAATGGTAAATCCTGTTGAGCGGATTTGATATTGTCTACGTGACCCAGAAAGTGATCAAAGGAAAATCACTGGCAGATCATCTTGCCGAAAATCCCATGGGCGGAGTATACGAGCCTCAAAAAATGTATTTTCCCAACGAGGAGGTCTCTTTCATAGGAGAAGGCATTGCAGAATCCTATGATGGCTGGAGAATGTTTTTCGAGGGAGTAGCAAACTTTAAAAGAGTCGGCATAGGAGTAGTTTTAGTATCAGAAATAGGTCAGCATTATCCGGTGTCTGCCAAACTCAGGTTCTCATGCCCCAACAACATGGCCGAGTACGAAGCCTGCATCTTGGTGCTCAATCTGGCCATTGACATGAACGTTTAGGAGTTACTAGTGATCGGGGGTTCTGACTTGCTCACAGATCAGGTTCAAGAAGAATGGGCAACCAAGAACTCCAAGATACTCCCGTATTTGCATCATGTACAGGAGTTGAGGAAGAGGTTTACAAAGACAGAATTTTGGCATGTCCCCAGAGTCCAGAATGAGTTTGCCGATGCATTGGCCACTCTATCATCCATGATTCAACATCCAGGTAAGAACTTCATTGATCCCATCCCGGTAAAAATCCAGGATCAACCAGCTTACTATGCTCATGTTGAGGAAGAAACAGACGGAAAGCCATGGTTTTATGGCATCAAGAAATATTTGGCGATAGGAGAATACCCAGAACTTGCAAACACTACTCATAAGCGCACACTACGGAGGTTATCAAATCACTTCTTTCACAGCGGAGGAATCCTTTATAGGAGGACTCCCGATTTGGGATTACTGAGGTATGTCGAAGCAAAGGAAGCACCCAGGTTGTTGGAAGAGGTTCATGCAATAACCTGTGGCCCGCATATGAATGGTTTTGTCCTGGCCAAGAAAATATTCCGAGCTGGATATTTTTGGATGACTATAGAAACGGACTGCATCTAGTATGTTTGAAAATGGCATCACTGCTAGATTCATGCAGACATGATAAAGGTGCCTCCTAACGAGCTCAATGCAACAAGCTCACCATTGCCATTCACTGCTTGGGGGAATGGATGTCATTAGACCTATCGAGCCTACCGCATAAAAAAGGCACATGTTCATTCTAGTGGTAATTGATTATTTCACCAAATAGGTTAAAGCAGCATCATATAAGGCATTAACCAAGAAGGTTGTGGCAGACTTTGTTCGCGACCGTATCATTTGCCGGTTCGGCGTCACAAAGTCAATCAACACTGATAATGGTTCCAATCTCAACAACGATATGATGAAAGCGATATGTGAGACGTTCAAGATCAAGAACAAGAATTCTACAGCCTACAGACCTCAGATTAATGCAGCTGTAAAAGCGGCCAATAAGAACATCAAGAAGATACAAAAGAAAATGATAGAAAAACACAAACAATGGCACGAAAAGCTATCCTTTGCTTTATTGGGATACCATACCACAGTCCGCACATGAACTGGGGCAAAACCTTATATGTTGGTTTACGGTACCAAGGTAGTCATTCCAGTCGAGGTGGAGATTCCTTCCTTGAGGATTATACGGGAAGCGGAACTTGAAGATGAAGAATGGGTAAAGAGTCGCTATGAGCAGTTAGCCCTTATAGACGGGAAAAGACTGAATTCCGTTTGCCATGGTCAATTGTATCAGAGCAGGATGTCCAGAGCCTTCAACAAAAGATTCAAGCCAAGACAATTCACACAAGGGCAATTGGTGTTGAAGAAAAATTTTCTGCATCAGGATTAGGCCAAAGGAAAGTTCTCCCCTAACTAGCAAGGCCCGTACATGGTTCACCGGGTCCTAACAGGAGGAGCCCTCATACTTGCAGAAATGGATGGAGAAGCCTGGACAAAGCCAATCAATTCATATGCAGTAAAATGCTATTATGTGTAATCATTATAATTTTTGTATGATGTAATTTGAACTACGCCTGACCGAATTCCCGTTTAAGAAGGGATACGTAGGCAGCCCTATGGGTTCGGTCACAATTTAATAAAATTTTCATTTCCCTCGATATTAGAAACTGGGACAGAATATTGAGGAGGACCCTCAAAATTCTGAAGTTGATTATAAGTCCATCATCGCACGCAGCTGTCAGAGGCCTCAGCCCAGTAAACTGGGGCAGAATTTTGAGGAGGACCCTCAAAATTTCGGAGAAAAAGAGGTCGCAATGTCTTGACCACGTCGCAGTCATCGGTTCATCTAAAAGAAATCATTTTATTATGTATTTACATCATATTTTTACTAAGTCTTGCATGGCTACTGTCAAAATTTCTTTGTTTAGCAATGCTACCCCATTGAAAGCAACAACCAAGTAGGACAAGCGAGGTCCACGGGAGGACGAACTAACCCTTTACAAAACACACGATTTTTCTTTGAATGCAGGCACCCCAAGACATAAAATCATCAGATACGATTACATACTCATACTTTTTCAGGAAAATAACTCTCAGAATCATCACTTACCTACAAGTGTTATCCGCACATGACATCCCCAGCAGCCACAACATCGCAATCGACTATCAGCTATCAGCTAAGAGATTTTACCGTTACTTGCCTTTTACATTGCTTGCATTACATAAGGCTACCTTTCTGTCTTTCGAGACTAAGCATTGTCTCCATTTGCATTTTTCTTGCATTGAATTAGGATACCTTTCTGGCTTCCGAGACTAAGCATTGTCTCCATTTGCATTTTTTTTACGTTGCATAAGGCTACCTTTCTGCCTTCCAAGACTAAGCACTGTCTCCATCCTGCATTTCGTTCCATTGCATAAGGCTACCTTTCTGCCTTCTTAGACTAAGCAATGTCTCCATCCTGCATTTCCTTGCATTCTATAAGGCTACCTTTCTGCCTTCAGAGGTTAAGCACAACCTCCATCTTGCATGGCTAAAATATCTCCACCTTTTATTTGCATCGGCTGAAAGATCGCCAACGCATTTAAATCTTTACATCAGCTGAAATACCGCCATTTACACTTATGCTTTACATTGGCTGAAATATCGCTAACTTCATTTAAATCTCTATATCGGTCAAAAACATCACCATTTTTATTCAAATCTTTGTCGGCTAAAATATTGCCAACTTTATTTTATCATACATGGATGAAATATTGCCAACTTTATTTAAATCCCTACATCGGCTAAAATACTGCCACCCTTTCATTTACGCTTTATATCAGTTGAAACATCGCCAAATCCTGCATTTTATGGGTTGAAATATCGCCAAACTGTCCAAGGGCATCATTGTTCAGAGGCACCATTTTCATAGCCCGAGAACGCCATGCCATGGCATGATGACCCCGCTTTTGTCTTTTGCACATCATTATTCAACGGCGTCATTGTTTGGATACACCATCATCATAGCCTGAGAATGTCATTTCATAGCCTGCAAATCCTTTATTATACACTTTATGGCGCAGGACGTCATCCTACCAGTCCAAAGATAGCATTCATGGTCCAACGGGAACTTACATCACGTTTAAAGTTTATGCACAATATGTTTGTATTGCTCATTCGCAGGTGCACCAGCTGGAAACGGCCATTACAGCAGGAGCGATCGCGCTCCGGTTCCCGCAGTCTATTGGTCCTCGACCCTCATTCCCAACCTAAATATTGCGTCCGTCCCTTTCAAAATCTCCATCGGCATATTCCGTCAATGGATCCTGAACTACATATAGCCTGATTCCTGTAAGACGAGGGATATGTAGGCAGCTCAGGACCAGAGCTCGGTCAAAATTCTTTACAAATTGCCTTTTTCGGTCAAAATTGGCCATCCTATCTTTACCCGATAACTCTTTCATCCTTCCCGGGTAAAGAGGGGTAGCTATTGATACCCAATTTTTTCCTAGGTATTTTTTATACTTAAAATAATTTTAAAATAACATATATATGCATATAAAAGTATACCCAAGTGTTTTGGTATTTTTCTATTTTTTTTAAAGATTTTCAAAACCAATTTATTGATTATTTTAATACTACAAAATTCAATAATTATTCCAAAAAATTATTATTTTGGTGAATAACTTATTTTATTCTCATATTTACACCAAAATATAATTAAGTTGATTTTTTGCATATTTTTTACAAATTTATTTGGTATTTAAAAGCTAAATTGCATGTAATTACAATTATAGCATATCTTACAATTAACAGCATTTCATAATTATCAAATTATTTCTAGTATTTTTAAATTAATACTTATATATTATTAATTAGTTCAGTGCTTTTAATTTATTTTAAAAATCATTTTAACTATTTTATACAAAATAAAAAGGGGAAAACTAGCTATATAACATTTAGCCTCATTTCATTGCAATTATAGCCCATTCAGATTTCAATTTTAACCCTCAATTTACCTAGTCCTAACGCCAATTGGACCTACCCATATTTCAATTAATCAACCCGGCCCAGCTCCGATTTACTCTAAAATTTTGATCAAATGAGATCAACGGCCAAGATTTGATTTCCTTAATTAAAATCCAATTACCCCTCCTAAGCCCCTCATTTTCCGAGATGGTCTCTCTCTCTCTATATTGACTCTCCCTCTCCCTTCTCTCTAGAACCTTGTAGTTCTCTTATCCTCTGATGAACTCACCGCCTCTCCAGCCACCTCTAACCTCACCTCTTTCGACCACCAGTCGTCGTGAAGCCTTATCTCATTGATTCCCTTTATCTTTGAGACCCCAGGAGCCTCCACCATACGAGATGGTTACTGAAAGCTCTGCCTGGTCTGTCTCCGGCCTTTCTCTGATGGGTTTTGATACGATGGTGCTGTGGACACCATTATTGTCGAGTTTCACACCCAGGTTTTTCTTACTTCTCACTGGTTTCTTACGAAACCCTGATCTCTACCCAGACCTCTCAAATCTCTATATTTTTTAACAATTTTAACGCACACCTTTATGTTTTACACTACTCTCTACTCGATCTTCACGATTTCTCAAGTTTAAACATTTTGTTCCTTTTTTAAAAAACTAGGGTTTTCTGAACCCCTTTTTAAATCACTATATCTTCTGATTTTTTTGAAGTATTATGTGTTTGTGTTTGTGTGATCTTCTTGTTATTCTCCGAGTTTTATGTTTTAATTTTTCTATTAGGGTTCCAACCTTCTACTGATTTGTGATTTCTTGCTTAGGGTTCTCTGATTTTCATGCCTATTGTGTTTAATAGGACTAATTGTTCGCCGTTACCAAATATCCTACTAATTTTGTGCATCTCTTCGAATCCCTGATTTTGTATATGTTTTCCTTAGAAGTTTTACACTGATTTTTGAAATCACTTCCTTATTTGTGAAATGCTCTCCTTACTTAGTACTGATTCCCTGTGATTTTCAATCTCATCCGTGATTCTTTGAACTAAGTTGTGTGCACAATATATTGTCATTATACTTTCCTTACTTGAAAATATTCTGTATTCAGTCCTTATCACATGAATCATTCTTTTACTATTCCTCTTGTGGAAATATCAATCTTGCAAACAATTATTTTCCTTATTTGATACAATTTTTACCCGTTTGAACTATGACTCCCTAATTGAAGGGAGTCCGAGTCTTTAATTGATTCTAATTGGTATTATTTCTAAAATTGTGATAAGTCTATACGTGTTACCTTATTTTCAAAACTATAAATAGTCTACCCTCTCTTTAGCATCACACATGAACAAAGACTGTTATGAATTCTCTCTTACACACATAAGCATACTCACTGTTCTCTCTTATTTTTCTACACATTCTCTCTCACTTCTCCTATTGACTACTGGTTACCTAGTCGGTTGAAAGCCAAGACAGAGTAATTTGTTACTCTACTATTGTATTGCTCTATACACTGCTTCTCTTGGTCTGCACACACTACTGCTCTACTTCCCCGCACATTACTGTCCTATATTATCTCATTCTTGACTGGTATGCCCTCTCTTTGATTTACAGTTTCCAAAACAACATGTTTTTATGTGTATTGCACTTCTTCTTATTTCTTTTATGCTTCTACTTATGGTTCTGTTGTTCTTATTGCAATTAGAATGCCTCTGTGTAAGTTCATTTATATGACTATCTTTCCTTTAATTCAGCATGCCTACTGCTTCCCATATTTGTTTAATGCATGTTCTTCCCTACCCCTAACCCCAGTACATTATCAGCATGTAATCCTGAACCTTTTAGGATGAAATAGGTTGTGACTGTTTCAGTTCTGAAATGCTTTTTACCTGATGTCTATGTTTGTGCAATTGTGCTCTTACATGTGAAGTACTTGTCCCTATGTCCCCTGTCCCCTATTCGTGTTTGGTTCTCTGAACTATGTGTGATATTCCAGTCTGAGATTGTCTCACCTTCTTACAAAAAATGTCACACTCTTCTATTGATTTCTTGAACTGATTCTATATGAATCATTTTTAAACAGCTTTCCTTTCTCAACTCAATTTCCTTAAAAAAAATCAATTACACACTCTCATTACTCTTAGAGATTAGGTTCTACCCCCTTCATGTAAGCATTGCTTTGGGTACCTCTGAGCACCCACTGAACTTTGACGCACAAGGCTGGTAATTCCACACTGCACTTGTTCAAAATTTTTGGTAAATGTTTGGGGTGCTAGTATTGGCCAGGGTCCCTAGGGAGCTTTGCCGCACCCAGTCCATGGCTGTGAAACTCGAAAGAAGTGAGGTTGGAAGATTGGGCCTGGTTGGAGGCTCCCTATAGAATAACTTCTTATTTTTCTTTATTACTGTAATTCAGCTATCATAGTTTGTAATAACTTGTAAACAACTGATTGGGATTATAGTGAAATTGGGAGGGGTGATGCATGCTTACTTTAAAGTAATGGGTAGATAACATGCTTATATGACTTTACTTACTTATTTGTGCAATAGATTTCCTGTATAGGACATGCATCTCATATACTAGCAATCCTATTTTTAGGCTCTTACTTTCAGCCAGTTATCATACTCATTTCGTAATCATTATCCATTAATAACCAACAAGTAATTTTCATAAAACTACTGTTGCATTCTCACTGGCATTTAGAGACCTTGTTTTAGAACTATTGTGTGCATTAGACACCATGTTACTGAGGGTTTTATTTTATCCAAGTTGCAATAACTGAACGCCTCACCAGTATGGTTAAAACCGTTAATACAAGTTTGGTTAACTGTGTCCTTTTAAAACTAGGATTAATATGCATGTTCACCCCTTTAGGGTAATGCAACCTATACGTCGCCTATGCAAGCTTTAGGCCCTAATAAGAATTGATTAGCCATGTTCTTATCAGTTTAAGACTAATTAGCTTTTGTTTAATTTAAATTATGCCGCTCTCATTCCTGTTGTGACTCTCTGGAGGTCACTCTTTTACTGAAAATCCATCTCTATTTGGGAACAAGTCTTCTGAAATCACATATCTACTCTCACCGATCTTCTGATTCTTGGTCTATTAAGTTTTCAAACTACTGGGCTACCTCTTCTGCCCAGAATCGTGTTGCTTTGATTTAAACTACTGTATTTTCAAGTCATTTCCTTTTCAAACCAGGTTTTAACAGTTCCCTTAGCTTTTTTTACTTACCCCGACTGCTATCACTCGTTCCTTTTCTTTAAAAAATCTCTACCTTTGAGACCTTAAGTGTGTTTGGGACGTGCTGATTACATGTTTATTTGTGAAGGGATTTGTGAACCCTTTTATTTTCCTTTGTATGTTCCCTTTATGTGTAGTCCTACTTGTTATGCATGTCGCCTAGCATTTTGTCCTTTAAACCTAAGGGTTCAGCATAGTCCTTACCCTGTAGGAATAGTAGTCCTAAACACCCTCTAGGACTTATAGGATGGGGAGGGTAATGGCATACAATAAGCCTTCATGACCCAATCATGCGTTTCAATAACCTTTACGGGGTTGGAAGGGTAGAATATGGAGATGATGACCGATGCGCTAACATCACGTACAACCCCTCTTTTGAGGAGTGATTGCTCGGTATTGCATTGGAATGATACCTATTAATTGCTTTGTTTGTCTTTCATTGCTTTCTTTAGAATTGTTTAAGCCTCTCAAAATTCCGCTCTCTTTCTACTTGCTTTCACAAGTTTCAACCTAATTGCAATGTTGTATGCAAGTTATTATTTGAGCCTTGATTGTTTACTTGTAAAGTCAAAATTGTAACATGGTCGGGACCACACTAGTGGATATTGAGGGGTGCCTAACACCTTCCCCTCGAGATAATTTCTAGCCCTTACCCGCACTCTGGTTTCTTCACCTCAAACCCTTCTTAAAGTGTCCTAATGCACTATAATCATTAGGTGGCGACTCTCAAATTCCAAAACCCAATTCTCGAAAGGGAATAAAGTTGTCCTTCCAAATGTCGTAAACCCGATTTCGCCTTATAAAAAGGGGGCGTCGACATGTACGAATTTCACATTGTTCACTACGGGGATTTTCTCGATGGATTTGATTTAATCAGGGTTGATATTGATACCCCTGTTCGACATCATGAAGTCTAAGAACTTTCTCGAGCCGACTCCAAAAGTGCACTTCTCAGGGTTGAGCTTCGTGTTGTACTTTCTTGGGATATCGAACGTCACTTACAAATGGGTAAAATGGTCTTCTGCGCGCAGGGACTTAACTAGCATGTCATCAATATAAACTTCCATGGATTTTCCTATTTGATGTTCGAACATCTTATTAACTAGGTATTGATATGTGGCTCCTGCATTTTTTAGCCCGAAGGGCATTACGTTATAACAATATGTACCATACTTCATGATGAATGAAGTCTTTTCTTGGTCCTCCGGGTTCATTTGAATTTTGTTGTACCCAGAGTAGGCATCGAGAAAAGTAAGGATCTCGTGGCCAGGTGTAGCATCGATCAAACGATCAATATTGGGTGGGAAAGAATCTTTAGGGCACGCTTGTTTCATATCTTTGTAGTCTACACACAATCTAAGTTTATTCCCCTTTTTATGGACCACCACTATGTTAGCTAGCCATTCAGGATATTTTACTTCCCTAATGGATCCTATCTTGAAAAGTTTGGTCTCTTCTTTAACGAATGCATGCTTTACCTCTGACTTAGGTCTCCTCTTTTGATTCACCGGTTTAAATCTGGGATCGACACTTAGTCAATGGGTAATTATATCTGGTGGGATCCCAGTCATATCTACGTGGGACCAGGCAAAGAAATCAATGTTTTTGATAAGAAATTGAATGAGTTTTTTTCTGGAGTTTAGGGGGTTAACCCCGTCCCGAGGTATAGCCTATCGTTCTGGAAGATGCTCGATCAATACGGCCTGCTCAAGTTCTTTAACCTTGGACTTTGTCGCATCAGATTCCTTGGGGTAACGAAGGCTCGGGGGATGAGGAAATCTTTTTCTTCTTCCTCGACCACCTTTTCATCAATCACCTGTCCTTTGGGCTCAACCGAGGGTATGGGTTGTGATTGCTATTTGGCCACCTGTTTGTTCTTTGACTTTTCCGGTGTGGATGGTGTTGATACCGGTGCCAAGTTGTGTACTTCAAACATTTCCTTAGCTACATGCTGCTCTCCATATACTATTTTCATGCCATCCTTTGTTAGAACTTCATGATTTGATGAAGAGTCGATGGCACCGCCCTCTTGTTATGGATCCACAGCGTTCCAAGCAAAGCATTATACCTCATGTCACCTTCGATGACATGAAATTTGGTGTCTTGTATGGTTCCAGCCACCTTGATTGGGAGGATGATTTCCCCCTTTATTGTTTCACTTGCCATGTTGAAGCCATTCAAAACACGAGATACTGGTATGATTTGACTAAGCAACCCGAGCTGCTCCACGACCCTTCACCAGTTTATATTTGCCGAACTACCTGGATCCACAAGAACATGTTTAACTTGAAATTTATTAAAAAGGATAGAAATTACCAGAGCATCGTTGTGAGGCTAAGATAAGGCCTCGATGTATTCTTCGCTGAATGAAAGGGTGTCATGGGGCATGTAGTCCTATGTCTGTTTCTCCTTTCTGATGGATACTTTGGTACGTTTGAATATAGGTCCCTGTAGGACGTCGACTCCACCGATGATCATGTGAATATAGGTCCCTGTAGGTCCCTGTAGGTTCTTCAGGTTCATTCTTCCTGTTTGTATCTCTTTCTCGAAAATGGTTCTTGGCTAGGTCACTGCAAAATTCACGAAGATGCCCCTCACTGAACAATCGGCCTACTTCCTTTCTAAGCTGCCTGTAATCCTTTGTCCTATACCCTTGAGTACCATGATATTTGCACATCAAGTTGGGGATCTTCTAAGAAGGATCAGTCTATATATGCTTGGGCCATCTAGTATATCTAATTTTGCCAATAGCTGAGACGATACCCGAGGCATTGGCGTTGAAGTTGTACTCCGATAATCGGGGTGCCCTACCAGTCCTAGGGCCTATCAAACCCGGTTTTGCTCATGAGTCCCTGGGAAATTTGACCTCGATCTGCTCTTCGATCATTCTGAGGTATGTTACGCCTTGAAATGTTCCTCCGATCCTTAACGTATGGCTGATATCATTCCTTATTTGACCTTGACCCCCTATCTGCATTTCTTGACTCCTTTGATAGTAACCTACTTGGATAAACTGAGCCTGAGGGGGCTCCCAACTGATCATGCTTGACCCTAATTTTTTATTGGTACCTATTATGCACTTCCGCCCAAGTCACAGTGGGATACTCGGTCAAGTTTTGATTCAGCTGCTTTGAAGTTATCAAACATCGTTCATTTAGCCCGTGAGTGAAGGCTTGTACGACCCAATCATCGAAGATTGGTGGTAACTCCATCTGTTCTGACTGGAAGCGGGAGACAAATTCCCTCAGTATCTCGTTCACCCTTTGCTTTATTTTGAATACGTCAGACTTCCTTGTTGCGAATTTTATGGCACCAGCATATGACTTTACAAATGAGTATGCCAACATGGCAAACGAATCAATAGAGTTTGGAGGTAAGTTATGGTACCAAATCATAGCACCCTTACACAGAGTTTCCCCAAACTTTTTTAGCAAAACAGACTCAATCTCACCATCTTCTAAATCATTTCCTTTTATGCCACAAGTATATGTGGTCATGTGTTCATTGGGATCAGTGGTCCCGTTGTATTTTGGGATGTCTGGCATCCGAAACTTCTTTGGGATGGGCTTCGGAACCGCACTCTGGGGGAGTAGTTTTCGCACGGACTTCTTGTAGTCCAGGCATTTCAAAATCAGAGATGCTCCCGGTATTTGGTCGACCCTCGAGTCGTATGTTTCCACCTTTTTGTCGTGGTCCATAATCCTTTTATCTTCTGACTCGATCCTCTTCGTGAGTTCCTCGAGCATTCTCATGACTGTGGGGTCAGTTCTCGAGCTGTTGTTGCTTGTTCTCTCTGGGGTCGGCTCAACATGATGAGCAATTTCTGGCTCAGCCACGCTCGGAATCTTTTACTGACTCTACAACTGGGCGATAGCAACTTGTTGTGCTTGCAACATCTCAAAAATCACTTGTAGAATAAATTCTCTTTCTCTTTGAGCCTGTGTGCTTTGAGCATCAAGTTGGTCCCCTTCGCGCACACTTCCTTCGACATCAGTGTCCAAATTAATGTTCACGACAATATGTGAACCAATATTGACGGGGTTTGGCACTGGTGCTACCCTAGAGTTCAGCAGTGGCATGCTAGTCACTACAATTATTGCATTATTTTCTCCATAGGATTCGAGACCGTCGTGTCCATGCACAGGTGCGTTTGCTGAGCTAGACATATCTTAGCCTGAAATCAAAGAATCTTTGACAAGAAAAAGTGCGAAGAATAATGCGTTTTATCAGAAAAATAACACTAAAATAATTACAATTATCTTTAGACCCACGGTGGGTGCCAAGCTTTTTGCCTCGAAAAATATGAGTAATAATTAAAGGTGATTTGTGGTTTTAAAGATATGTGATTTATTCCAATACTAGTGAAGATACAAGTAGTATTAAGTTTAAGTAAGAAGACTTGATGTACCAAACCAGTGTTGTTAGAGCAACGGGGACCTCGAGCTTGATTATCTCGGGGGCTTCGAGGTGAGTTAAGGGGCAATAAAGTATGAACAATAATGTAAAAATAGTAAAGCTGGAGAACAATTATGTATCACAGCAAACGAGAAAAGCATAGTAGTATGTTCTATTGCTATGAATCAAATATCTTTCACAAAGATTGGGGTACCCTTTATATAGACGAGAAAAACTCTACTATGGTACATTTCTAATTAAGGTAAAAAATTCTATTGGTATAGTTGTATAACAACCTAGTACGGACTTGTACTATTTCATATAAATCTTATCCCTCAAATTATACCGTGACCCACATGTCCTTGAGAAATTCCTGCTCTTTCTTGTGTCATCGAAATTATACTTTCCTCGTGGGTCTCCGATTTGCTTCTCGAGGTGCACACATCCCGGCCAGGGTTTGATCAAGTCTTCGATTCCTACTCCAAGCTTCTGAGCTCGAGCTCGGTGTATGATCAAGTCTTCTAAATTGAGCTCTCCGATTTAGACCGTATACAACACGTAAGAGATCTGTCTTTGACACATAAGAGATTTAAAATATCTTTTTTTTAAAATTTAAAATTGTAAATGGACATGATGTACAAATAGCACTAGAGGGAGTTTATATCACTTGTTTAATTTAATAATTTTATTAATTAAATGAATTGAGTTTCATGAATACGATTCGACTATGTAATAATTTTACTAATTAAATGAATTAAGTTTCGCTCAGTGCAAGTTTGTAGACACTGAATGCCAGTCACCGCAAGCCATTTGAGAGCGTAATAAATATCGCAATAGTGACTATCGCAATTTGAGAGAGAAGTCACTTGAAACAAACTGGTTATCCAAAGCTTAAGATGCTGAAAATTTTTAAGCCAATATTGTACTGAATTAGTTATAGGAATAATATCATTTATCAAAAGTTGAAAATTTTAAAGTAAATATTCTTACTTCTAAAAGCAACTTTTGAGGAATATTCATCAAAACTGGAATAGAAGGGAATAAAGTAAACCTAAGTGAAAAATTTTCTTGAGACTCGAGAGAGTATGCTTATGGGTTTGGCAACAAAAATTTTTGGGAGCAAGATTTCTACAGCATAAGAGAGAGAAATAAAAAAATTGTAATTGAGATAAGGGAGAATAACAAATGTAGAGAATGGGTTTGGGGAACCACTGACAGGTCGTTTGCTATGAATACGACTTTATGTCGGGATAACTTATACATGTATAAATTATACTGAGATTAGTTACCCTGATATTGTTTTTTATCCATTATTTGGTATGTTGTATTAAATATGACAATTGCATAATTTGTAAGAAGAATGTACAAGTTATCCCGGTGTTAATTTTAATCCTGGGATTACTTATACCTGGTTTTCTAACCAAACAAAGTATTAAGGTAGTATTAAATTTTTATACCAGCATTATACCTTCTTATACCTCATACCAAATGACCCCTGATGTGTTTGGGTTGTAAACTAAAGAAAGGAAGAAGAATAGAAGAAGAAAGGAAGAAGGAAACAAAAAAAAGGAGAAAAAGTGGGGGTGGGTGGGGGGGTATTAAGTGAGAATTGATCTGTGTTCTTTGTCACGATTCAAAATTCAACTAGTCGTGATGACACCTAACCGACCCCGCTAGGTAAGCCAATTAACAATTATCCAATTTAATGAGATTTATTGAGACGAATAAATGGTAAAATATCTGAAACTTATATATTTCCCAAGGACTAGCAGTACAAATTAAATCATGAGCTTCTAAGATTTAGAGTTTATAAACCTGGTAATAAATACATCATCTGTTTGAAATATATATGAACAGGTTAAGAATTCTAAAGCTACCAAGGACAAGAGCCAGCTATGACCAGAACGCAGGTACATCTTCGAATCCAGCTCCGCCCATACACAACAACATCAACATCCAGTATCTACATGCAAGGTGCAGAGGTGTAGTATGAGTACAGCCAACCACATGTACTCAATAAGTAACACAGCTAACGTTAGGTTAAAAGTAGCGACGAACTGGGACAAGAGTGAGAGTCAAAGTCCAATAACTAGCAACAGTTCATAAAAATATGATACAAGTGGTACAAGAAATAACTCAGAGATATGATGCTCAACTCGTTCATAGTTACAGAAAATATGCATGCTTTTGAAGTATAACAGTAAATCCTAAATCATTCACCGAAAACACCAAAAATATAAGTTTGAAACTAGGATTTCCCCCAAAAACTTCCAATAACAGGTAAGATGTTTCACTATCAAATAGCATGAGGAAAGTACATCTCCACGCCTACATGTAAATGTATGCATGCCAACTGTAATACAATATAGAGATAAAACCATATACATACTCCCGGAGTATCAATGCATTAATTCCTCCTAATCACTCCGTCCGCATGGTCACTCGGTCCTCACAGCCACTCAGTCCTCATAGTCACTCAATCCTCCCAATCACTCGGCACTGCTAAAAAATTAATAGCAATTGTGCTCACTAACTCTAGAGGGGAAGATCTAACTCAAGCGCTATAGTAAGCCAATTATGGCATGAATCAATAAAATTGCTACGACGTGCAGCCCGATCCCATTAATAATCACTAATACTTGATGAGTCATGCAGTGCAATCCCATCATGGGTTAATAATACCTGCTGCAGCATGCATCCGATCCTATCAATATTCTCACAATCAGGCTCTCGGTCTCACTCAGTCATCAATCTGTCCAGTCTCTCGGGCTCACAATATCATAAAAATCAGCCCAAAAATAATGATGTGATGTATCTACAAATGGTAATAAAGATTGAGATATGATATGGCAATTAATGAGTACGCCTGAGTATGTCCCTTGGGAGATTTATGGTGTCCCAAGTTACCGCTAAAAATTCTGAATTGAGGAAAAGAATGACTCTATATAACAGTCCGCGAATCAGAAATCCGAGTAAGGAATTCTGTTAACCCAGGAGAAAGTGTTAGTCATTCTCGAGTTCCGTATTTTTAGCACGGTCACTCAACTGTTATATTTGGCTTAGTTATCGAATTTTAAAACACTTTCAAACCTATGTGCAATTTTGCTTTTTAACCGCTTTTATTCATATTTTAGAGAAGAATTGCAACGTCATTAAAACATGCCTCGAACCGCGTTACAAAAATGCACCCGTAGCTTCTGACGTATTTTAATGTCATTAAGATTTGGATTTGAGTTACATAAATGTGCACCCGAGTTTAAGAAGGCAATTTCATTGAAGAACTCGTTTAAAGCGACTAACGTGTTATTAATTTTGCGGGAGGCTATGAAATACGCTAAATGGCGCGCCCCGAATCCTAAGTATTTTAATATAAGTATTTAAAGAGGGTCCCGCAATTTATATATTTTTTGTTTGGCAAGCCTCATCTCATCTTATTATTTAAAAAAGGCTCATCCTAAAGCAAACTATAATTTTCTACTTAATTTAGTATCTAATAATAAAAGGAAAAGCCCTAATTAATTTGTTACTGGACTGATGCAAACCAAGCAATAATCTTGCACCAACATCCAACCATTGGGATCCGATGTAATCCCAACGAAGGGAAATTAAAACCAGATATACACCCAAAATCGGCCAATCACAGACCTTGGCCCAGGCCTAAAGGAGAAAGGAGCCAAAACTGGCATGGGTCGTGCCTCAAGTAACCTGAGGCCCAAACGTTTGGGGACTAGGCTGTTAAGCCCCGTCCTTTATACTAAACGGAATTTTAATCTAATTAAGAACACAAATCTGCCTTACCTACTACTAAAATTAACTAGCCAATAAAATTAATTCAGTGCAACAATAAACATGAATTAGAAAACAACTGATTTCTGATTCCATGTCCCATGTAAACTGCCAATGATCATAATTCTAAACATGTGTATACTAGTTCAAATTTCAAATTCCCTACTAGTACTTATTTTATTAAAGTGTTGATTCATGAACTTTGATTGAACATTAACATGACCACATATGAGAATTAAAATTCGAGAATCAATGATGCTAGACGAAAATGGATTGCCTATGATTAACCTTACGAATTTCACATGCTTAACAATAATTTCTGATGTCGAACCACACATCGTCTCTTAACTTTCTGATTTCAAGCTCACACCCGGCCACTCGAACTCAGGACTTAAAACTGACTCACATTATCTCTACTAAATATAAAGCTCCTACAACTGAAGTAATCACACTACTTTAAAATTCTATAGTTCACTTAATCACAGCTTGAAAACACTTATTAGACGTAAAAGAAATCAAATAAAACTAACTGGAACTATTCTGTTAGTCCAACATGGAATAATTTACAACAAATACTCAACTAAAACTCCTATGCATCTCTAAATACACAATAAAAGTGAACAAACTTATGCTTAACAGTTCATCAGTCCAATTATTACAATAGAAGTATAATGAAAGCAGTAAATCAACTAGAAATTTCAGCAAAATGGGCTTCCACTTCATTTATTTTCAACTGAAGATTTTCATGAGATTGAAGCTCAGTACGTGTACCTGAAAGTTGAAGTATATACAAAAAATGAGGGGTCAGTCAAACAGCAACAACAACAGCAAATAACCAATCCAGCAGGGTTCAATAACGACAATAGGAGAATTTTCAGAAAAACAAGTGACACCAGAGAATCCGAAAATCAAATCAGCAATCAATAAACCCAAGCAAATAACTAATCAACTCACTCGAATGAACCAGATTCAACTTGAAAACAGTTTCTTAGACATTTCAAGTTTCAGTTACTGAACAACACCAAGAAAACTTAAGCTATTTTAATCCTAGATGAACTAGAATCAGAAAACTTCCTCATTGGAACAATAATATTTTTTAGAATTTTCTTGTCTGTTTCTCTTCCTCCCTTTGAACTCTCTATTTTTCATATTCTTTCTTAATGTTGATCCCTCTTAAATTTTCAGTCTGTTTTTCTTTCATTCTATCCGTGTCTCCTTTTTCTTTCTGATTTTCAGCCTTTTAAAGAGGCATCCTACTAGTGCATCTTCCACTTTTGATTCTAATTTTGATTTCTTAATTGTCCACTAATTTAGTGCTTTTAATTAATTTATTAGTGTCCATTTCAGTCCTAAAAACCAGGATTAGTGTAGTTTTCACTACTAGTTGTCTTTCCTCTTTTACAATCCCACTAACTTAGTGTTTATTAACTAAAATATCTCTTCTGCCCTCTACCCAAGTTAGCAGCTCTTATTAAACCCTAAAGCCTCTGCTAATCTTCCCTTAATCCCCTGTTAATTATCCTTACAGGCCAACCAATTATTACTTCCCTTACCCCTTCCTTTGAAACCCCTAGAGTTCTGAATTCTTATGAATCATCACAAGCAATTCTCTAAAGCAGACTCATTAGGATAGCAAAAAATAGTTAATGCACAAAATCATTTGATATTCAACCTCTTAAACAATTAACACGGTTATTTCGACATGGAGCAAAAACATTACAAAATACTAACATGCTGATTTCAGGACAATCATCATCAAACACAAGTTAACTAATTTGACTAATCCCTAAAATGAAAAACTAGAAGTCCAATGATTCAGATGGTAAATAAAAACATTAACGCTTAATCCAGAAGCTAATTAATAAACCTAAAAGTCAGAAAACAAAACAAACGGAACCAGATATTTTGAATATGAAAACTAAAATTAACAGAGATAAATATGAATGAATAAACTAAACTAAAGCAAAAAAACTGGATTCGAAGCTAATTGCAATTTCAATCAGATTGGACCAATAAAAATAGATGTAGAAAAAAAGAAGAAAAGGTAGAGATGGAATGAATGCTAAGGCGAACAGAAATAATAATGGAAACTTACCAGCTCAAACTTGACCTGGTATTGACCCTCTCAATTACACCGGAAGATGATGTCCCTCATCTGTTCTTTATCTAGAACAGGTGGAGGACATCATTTCGCGATGTAATTGGTCCTAAGACTTCATGAAAGTGAACCCTAAACCCTGCCTGTGTAATTTTATTTTACTCTCTTAGGGCTCGAACCTTTGATCCGATATTCGAATTGTTCCAGAGATGTTTGAAGAAAAATGATACGGGATTTGGGGTGAGGAAGTGATGGTGGTTCAGGGGTGTAGTTTTGGGATTGATTGGAGATGGCGCCGCCACGGGGTAATTTTGTGGCGGCGTTAGGGTTCATGCGGTCAAATGAATATTCGAGTGGTTGTGGTGTTATTTGACTGTAGGCGTTTGGATATTCTGGAGGAGGAAGGTGAGGGGGACCTAGGGTGTAAATTTGGTGGCCATCGGAGGTGATGCCGGAAAAGCCATTTGGTTTTTCAAATATTCGAAGGGCTGGGCTAGGATTCGAGGGAAGCTGAGGGTGGCACGGAGATAGGGAGATTGAGGTGAAGAGGTGGTGTAAATATGGGATGGGTTGGACCACCGGAACCGCCATGAGGCGATTTCCGGTGGCGGAATAGGGCGGCGTAGGGTTTCGTCTCTGAAGCTTGTGAGAGATGAGGAGGGGGGTTCTGGGGGGAGGGGGTCCGTAAATCTCTTTTATATGGGATTGGAGATTGAATTCAAGCCGTTAGATCAACTGAGATCAACGGCCTGGATCAATCACTTAAACGAAACGGTGTCGTTTAGACACCTTTAAGACTTGGTCGGTCTCTGATTGAACGGGTCGGGGGCTGGATATGGGTTATGGGCAGAGCTGTGGACCGTTGGATGGGGAATGGATGGATGGCTAAGATTAGTTGACGTTGAAACGACGTAGTATTGGTATTATACTACGTTGTTTGGATGGTCTGAAAGACCAGCTAATTTGGACCGGGTGAGGTGCTGGCTTGGGTTGGTTTGGGTTTTGAATGTTTGGGCTGGAGAATCAATTCAAAATTGGCCCAATTCCGATTTGCTCTTCTTATTTTCTTTTTCTTTTCAATTTTCTTTCCTTATTAAAATTTAACCTTGACCAAATTATCTTAAAAATTAATGAACTCTAAGTAGTAATTATCACAAGAATAATTAAATACCGAGTCACACAACTTTGACATTTAAATATTAAAAATGCAAAATACATTATTTTTACGATTTTTATTTTTTTGTAAAATAATTAATTATTCATTAAATCAAAATATCTATTAATTTGTAAAATACAATTACAACATTTTTTATAAATTTAACCAACAAACATGCACACACAAACACAAATAATTTCCAAAAAAAATAATATAACAAAAATTTCACATAATAAAACAAATATTTTTTTTTTATTTTGTGAGAGTAATTCATGTGAGGCAAAAATCTCGTGCTCAGAGCTGCCCCTCTTTGCCCGTAAACATGAAGAGTTTTCGTGCAAAGACAAAGTGAGCGGATACGAGCGATTTTTGCCCGTTTGAACACTCTGTGTGAAGTATTTTTTGAAAGATTTTGACCGAACCTTTGATTCAAAGGTTTCCTACATATCATTGGCTAAAAAGGAATCAGGTCAATGCAGTTCGGGAAGTTTTGGTAGCTGGGACTACCGTGAAGCTATGTTTACAGTCGCTGTTGTTACTGTTGTTGCTACTGTTGCTACTGTTGCTACTGCTTACTGACCTCCTTATTACAACGTGTTAAAAGAAAATAAGAAGCTAGACTAAACTATAGTCTATGAATTACAAAATCTTATCTAGATCTTCCCACTTGCTCTTGTGTTTCTTGTTACCTTGCTGTCTTGTTGACTTGTGTTTCCTCTGATGTTTCTTTATTTCTGACCTGACTTGTAGCCTTCGCTTCCTCAAGCTCGAACTATTCTTTCCTTTTTGTGAGACGCGAACTATTTTTCCTTCGAAACTTGAACTGCGTTCTTCTGACCGTTGTTGCCTTCCTTCTGATTTCTGAACTTGAATTTTATTCCTCTAATTTTTGTTGTAACCGTCTGTACTCCAGGCGGGTTACTGACTTTTGACTTAAAAAGGTACGCCTCCATTTTCCAAGCGAGCTCTTGACTTCAATAACTTAAAAATATAACGCTTCCGTTCTCCAGGCAGGATCCTGACTTCAACAACAACATAAAATGATAACGCCTCCGTTCTCCAGGCGGGCTCCTGACTTCAACCACTACTTAAAAAGATAACGCCTCCATTCTCCAAGCGAGCTCCCGATTTCAACAACTTAAAAAGGTAACGCCTCCGTTCTTCGGGCGGGCTTCCAACTTCAACAACTTAAAAAGATACGGGCTCCCGATTTCAACAACTTAAAAAGATAACGCCTCCGTTCTTTGGGCGGGCTCCCGACTTCAACAACTTAAAAAGATAATGCCTCCGTTCTCCAGGCAGGCTCCTGACTTCAACAACAACTTAAAATGATAATGCCTCTGTTCTCCAGGCGGGCTCCTGACTTCAACCACTAATTAAAAAGATAACGCCTCCGTTCTCCAGGCGGGCTCCCGACTTCAACAACTTAAAAGTTCTTCGGGTGGGCTCCCGACTTCAACAACTTAAAAAGATAACGCCTCCGTTCTTCGGGTGGGCTCCCAATTTCAACAACTTAAAAAGGTAACGTCTCCGTTCTTTGGGCGGTCTCCCGACTTCAACAACTTAAAAAGGTAATGCCTCCATTCTTTGGGTGGCCTCCCAACTTCAACAACTTAAAAAGATAATGCCTCCGTTCTTCGGGTAGGCTCCTGACTTCAACAACTTTAAAAGATAACGCCTTCGTTCTTCGGGCGGGCTCCGGACATCAATGACTTAATTTTTTTTCTCTTGATATTGTTTTCCCTTGCCGCTTGAACCATTTTCCTTTGAGACTTGAATTATCTCCATTCTCAACTGCTTTCCCTTAAAACTTGTGTTGTCTTCCTTTGAAACTTGAATTATCCTCCTTTAAAATTTCTTTCCTTAAAACTTATGTTAACCTCCTTCGAAAACTAACTTCTTCGAAACTTATGTTGTCTTGTTCCCCCTTAAAACCTGAATTGACTTCCCTGTTCTTCAGATGAGTACCCAACTTCAAGAAAAATTTCAAAACGAAAGAAAGTTTTCTGCCCTAGTTTGATAATCTTCCTTGTAGCATGTCTTTCTGCCATCAATAATATTTCCTGTCCCTGTTTCAAATCAAAGAAAATTTGTTAGTTTAAAATGTGGTGAGTGGTTGTGACATTCCTGCTGGGGATGGTTTTCCCTTTATCCTATCCATATTCTACGTTGTTCGACCATCTTGAAACTTGGCCGATAACTTCCGATCACCTTAACGATTCCTTATTCACAAACTTCTCAAATTATCTTCCATTTTTAGTCCATACTTTTCCCCGAAATCTTATACCAATCCATCATTTGGTTTTACAACGATGTCTTTTACGTCCCATCACATTATCTTCGGCCTGTCCTATCTATATTTCGCCGTTCACAATATTGGAAATTGGTAGTAAGCTCTGAAAATCCTTCTCAACTGTCAAAACAAACTACTATCAAAAAATCTTAACCAAAAGAAATGAAAAATGATGACTTCAAAAGATAGAAAGATAAAAGAAAAATCTTTCTGAACAATTGTTTGAGGAGAAGAAAAGAAAAGGACTTATCTGAATGGTACAACCAATCCCATGATCATGTCATGCATTTCGGATTAATCAACCCAGTCTATTTTATCAATCAACTTTCTGATGGCCTTGCTTTGCGTTTCAAAAGTTCTGCAACCTAACTCTTTTGCCGAATCAACATCTTTGTTCTGCTGAATGCCTCGACGTATCCTTTCTGTCAACCTTATCTCGTTCGTCCCCTTTTAACTCCTTGTCGCCTTATAGTGCCCTTCAAGGGGTTTTCACTTAATAAGACTCTCTCATTTTTCTCAGCTCTCGTCGCCTTATGGTGCTTGTGAAGATTTTCACCGATAAGACTCTCTCATTTTATTCCTCTAAACTCCCATCGCCTTATGGTTCCTATGAAGGTTTTCACCGATAAGACTCTCATTTTATTTCTCTCAACTCCCATCGCCTAATGGTTCCTGTGAAGGTTTTCACCGTTAAGACTCTCTCATATCCATTATTTTTCCTGCTGGGATCAAAGTGTTGTCCTTGACATGGATCACTTCCATTTGCCTGACTTGGCACTTCTTGGAGACTGATTGGGATGTCTTTCTTTGGACATCAATATGGGTCATTGTGTATGGTTAAAACAAAATGGTATCAAAAAGCTCGAAACAATTTTGATGGGTAAAAATTACAACTCTTGGAATCAAATTTCTTTCCCAAAATTACAAACACAACTTCTGCCCCAGTTTTCCTTGCTTGGGGATCTTTTTGATTTTTGTTTCACTATGACCGAGCCGTGAAGCTGCCTACATATCCTCTTTTGAGGAATCAGGTCAAATGTAGTTCACCCCATTCCTTTGTTTTCCTGTGATCTACTTTTATTTTTGTTATTATTTCTTTTCCTTCTTTTTTTTTCTCAATTTCATTACTGATTCCAAAAGAGGGGTATGAAAGAATAAATAAGGCTTAAAAGGGGAAACAAAGGTTAAAGTGTTGGGATAGTAGAAAAATTGCCTCCATCATTTCATTCTCCGATACAATGCCAAATACAAACAAACAACAATTACAATCAAAGAAATCATACATAATATCTCTTGACTTCGTCAGAAATGATAGCCATGTCTCTACATCTTCCTTCAATATCTGTCAAACATAAAGCGCCATTGGACAACACTCTGGTCACAATAAACAGCCCTTGCCAATTCGGGGCAAACTTGCCCTTTGCTTCGACCTGATGTGGAAGGATTCATTTCAACACTTGTTGCCCCACTTCAAACTTCCTGGGACGCACCTTCTTATTGTATGATCTTGCCATCCTCTTTTGATACAATTGGACATGACATACTGCTGGCAATCTTTTTTCATCAATTAAGCTCAATTGCTCCAAGCGGGTTTTGACCCACTCATCATCAGCCTCAGCAACAGTTCGAAGAGACAGAATTTCAACTTCTGCCGGTATCACTGCTTCAGTTCCGTATACCAAAAATAAGGAGTTGCACCTACTGAAGTATGAATAGTAGTGCGATAACCCAACAATGCAAATGGTAACTTTTCATGCCATTGTCTGGACCCTTCTTCCATTTTCCTCAATATCATCTTTATATTCTTGTTGGTTTCCTCAACCGTTCCATTCGCTTTGGGACGATATGGGGTGGAATTACTGTGTGTAATCTTAAAATGTTGACATACTTCTTTCATCAAATTGCTATTAAGATTAGCACCATTATCCATGATGATCACCTTTGGGATCCCAAATCTACAGATGATATGGGAATGAAAAAAATCCACCACTGCTTTCTTGGTTACCGATTCGAAAGTTTTAGCTTCAACCCACTGGTGAAATAGTCGATGACTACCAGAATGAACCTATGACCGTTGCAAGCTGCCGGTTCGATAGGTCCAATGACATCCATGCCCCATGCAACAAAGGGCCATGGTGTTGACATTGTGTGTAATTCTGTCGACGGAGAATGAATCAAATCTATATGTATCTGACACTGATGACATTTACGCACGAAACTGATACAATCTCGCTCGATGGTGAGCTAATAATACCCTGCTCTAAGAATCTTCTTTGCCAACACATACCCGCTCATATGTGGTCCACAAACTCCGAAATGCACTTCTGCCATAACTGTCGTGGCCTGACTAGCATCTATGCATCTTAGCAATCCCAAGTCCGGTGTTCTTTTGTAAAACACTCCTCCACTAAGGAAGAATCCATTTGCCAACCGTCGAATGGCTCTCCTTTGATCTCCTGTGACCTGCACCAGGTATATCCCCATACTGAGGTACTCCTTGACATCGTGGAACCATGGTTTGCCATCCAGTTCTTCCTATATCATGTTACAATAAGCATGCTGATCACGAACCTGAATATGCAACGGATCCACATGAATTTTATCTGGATGGTGCAACATTGATGCTAAGGTGGCCAAAGCATCGGCAACCTCATTATGGACTCTTGGGATGTGTCTAAACTCTACTGATCGAAGCCGTTGACACAGATCGTATAAACATTGTCGATATGGTATGAGCTTCAAATCCCATGTTTCCCATTCTCCTTGAATCTGATGTACCAGGATGTTCGAGTCTTCCCAAGACCAGAACGTCCTGGACATCTATGTCCGCACCTAACCGTAACCCCAAAATGGCTTCATATTCAGCCATGTTGTTGGTACAATAAAACCAAAGTTGAGCCGTAACAAGATAATGATGCCCTGTTTCAGAAATAAGCACTGCTCCTATTCCAACTCCCTTCATATTTGTAGCTCCATCAAAGAAAAGTTTCCATCCTGGTTCTTCAGTCAATTCCAACTCATCGATATGCATCACTTCTTCATCAGGAAAATACGTTCTCAATGGCTCATATTTATCGACCAGATTCTCGGCCAATGCTTGGGCTTTCATGGACGTCCTCGTCACATAGATGATGTCGAATTCCGTGAGTAATATTTGCCACTTTGCCAATCTCCCTGTGGGCATTGGCTTTTGAAAAATATACTTTATCGGATCCAAGCGTGAAATGAGGTAAGTAGTACAGGATGATAGATAATGCTTCAGCTTTTGTGCTGCCCAAGTTAGGGCACAACATGTCCTCTCAAGGTGAGTGTACTTAACCTCATAAGCCGTGAAATTCTTGCTGAGATAATAGATGGCCTGTTCCTTCCTGTCGGTGATGTCATGCTGCCCCAGTACACAACCAAACGAGTTTTCCAAAATCGTTAGATAAAAAATCATAGGTCTCACTGGTTCAGGTGGAACCAACACAGGTGGTTTTGACAAATACTCCCTTATCTTATCAAACGCCTCATGGCACTCTTCAGTCCATTTGACTGCATCGTCCTTCTTCAACAGCCTGAAAATAGGCTCACACATTGATGTGAGATGAGCAATAAATCTGCTGATATAGTTCAACCTTCCCAGAAGACTCATCACTTCGATCTTGTTTTTCGGAGATGACAGTTCTTGGATGGCCTTGATTTTTGACGGATCTAACTCAATGCCTCGCCGACTGACTATGAATCCTAATAGTTTTCCTGATGGAACACCGAATGTTCACTTGGCAGTGTTAAGCTTGAGGTCATATCTACGAAGCCAATGAAAGAACTTCCTCAAATCCCCGATGTGATCAGCCTAATGTTTTGATTTTATGATCACGTCATCAACGTATACCTCAATTTCTTTGTGTATCATATCATGAAATACAGTAGTCATTCCCATCATGTAAGTTGCCCCAGCATTCTTCAACCCAAATGGCATCACCCGGTAGTAATAAGTTCCCCACGGCGTGATAAAAGCCGTCTTCTCTGCATCTTCCTCATCCATCAGAATCTGATGATACCCAACATAGCAATCCACGAAAGACCCAATCTCTAACTTTGCACAGTTGTCAATTAAGATGTGGATATTGGGTAGTGGGAAGTTATCCTTTGGGCTTGCTTTGTTTAGATTGCAATAGTCAACGCATACTCTAATCTTCCCGTCCTTCTTCGGCACCGGCACAACGTTAGCCAACCATTCTGGATATCGAGTGACCCGAATAACCTTTGCGTCTAATTGCTTGGTTAGTTCTTCCATAATCTTCACACTCATATCAGTTTTGAATTTTCTCAATTTTTGTTTGAGGGGAGGAAATGCCAAATCAGTGTGCTTAGACCCGATATATCGTCATATGACCATGCAAAAACATCTTTAAACTCTATAAGTGTTTTTATTAGTTCTTCATTGATGCTCGATTCAAGATGGACGCTTATTTTGGTTTCTCTGATGTTATCTACGTCTCCTAGATTGATGACTTCCGTAACATTTGGATTGGGTTTGGGCTTTCCTTCGAACTGACTCAATTCTTTACTGATTTCTTTGAAGGCTTCATCTTCGTCGTATTCTGGTTCATTCTCATAATTTCTTATTTCTTACACTATTGTTTCAGAACCAAATTGATTTTCTAGACTGGGTTGAGCATTCCTCATGCATGCCATATCATTAAGATCAGTGGAAAGAAAGCTGTACAGAAAAGGAAAAGGAAAAATAAAAATAAAATATCAGAAATAATGGGGAATAGAAATTTCATTCATTGAAAAAGTACAAGATACCAAGGTTTGCACACTTCAAAAACATACTTGAAAAGTAAAACTGGATTATAACCCTGAAATAATCCCAAACAAATTTTGAAGGAAAATCAAAGCAAACTACCAAGACTCCTTCCGGGTGGGGAGAAGAGTAGCCTTCCAATTATTTAGTTTTGTCCTTGGTCCTACAAATTGCACTTCAGCATGACTAGGATCTTCTCCATCTTCTATCATGTTCACATCAGTGAATAGATTCTCACACCTTTTTAACAACTCCTCATCAGGTTTGACCATAGGACCAGAAATCATTATTGTTGGACGTTTTCTGGTTCCAGACTTGATAAAAGATCTGGAGAGGTGCGGGACTGGCTTTGGAAGGATACATTCCTTCTGCTTCATCTTCCTAGCTCGTTGGATGTATGCCGTTGTAGTTTTAAACCCCAAACCGAAGGTTCCCACATTTTCTGGTAAGGACACTGGCTGTACGATACCTTGTAGAGATGCACCCAAACCTTTACAGGGCACAAAGCCGTTTCCCAACATTTCACAGGCTACCATGACATATGCAGAGGTTATCTTGGTATTTGGAATGTATCCCCCCTCCGGAATTTTCTCGACTGATACTGCGTCACAAACTTTGTATACCCATGGCGGACGCCATCCTTTACTTCAATAAAGGGCACAACGGTGTCGCGCTGGGAGTGCAGATTGTCTTCACCATGGACAATGATTTATTGCCGGTCCCACTCAAACTTGACCATCTGGTGTAGGGTAGACGGAACCGCCTTTGTAGCATGAATCCAAAGTCGTCCTAACAGAAGGTTATAGGAGACTACCATATCCAACACTTGGAATTCCATGGTAAATTCCACAGGCCGATCGTCAACTCCAACACTATATCACCAACCGATTCTTTACTGCCTACGTCAAACCCCTGAACACAAACGATGTTCTTGCGTACCCTGTTGATATCTACTTTAAGTTTGTCCAATGTAGAGAGAGGAAAGATGTTTGCACTAGATCCGTTGTTAATCAAAACTCGGGTAACCACATATTCCTCGCATTTTACCATAAGATAGAGGGCTCTGTTGTGTTCATTGCCTTCTTCAGGTAGCTCATCATCAGCGAAGGTAACCCTGTTTACCTCGAATATCCTATTTGCGATCTTTTCCAAGTGATTGACAGAGATCTTATCAGGTACATGGGCCTTATTCAGGATTTTCATCAAGGCCTGCCGATGTTCATCAAAATGGATCAGCAATGATAGTAAAAAGAGATTTGAGCTGGCATTTTCTTGAGCTGCTCTATAATGGAATACTCATGCAACTTCATTTTCTTTAAAAACTCTTCTGCTTCTTCTTCGGTCATAGGTTTCTTTATTGTTGCTGGGTTGGCCTTTCTTAATTCTGCGGGAGTGAAACATCTTCCTGAGCGGGTTAACCCCTGGGCCTCACAAACTTCCTCTTTAAACTCATTTCCCTTATAGGTCACCGTTACTGGGTCGTAGTTCCATGGGATGGCTTTGTTGTCAACCATCGGCAACTGAACTATTGGCTTGATGATGACGGGATCTATGAGAGCACCTTTTACAATCAGGATGGGTTTGTTTGTTGCTCCCAGCACAACCACCTTTTCCTCTCCTTGTTTTACCAATTCTTTGCTTGTGGACCCCTTCACCATCACTGGTTTACTGTGCACCTCCTTCTCATTGATTAACAGTTTATCGTTAATCAGCCCCTTTGCCGGCCTGCTTTCACTTGACCTGATCATCATTACGGTTTGAGAGGGTTTCTTAGACTCTCCTTCTATCTTTACCAACTCGATCATATTGGTATCGTGATGGGCTGGGAGTGGGTTCTGGTTGATGTTGGGTCCTTCCGGGGTTTGCACCTCAATTCGACGAGTGTCGATAAGCTTCTGAATGGTTATTTTTAACTTCCAGCATTTCTCCGTGTCATGACTAGGGGCTCCTGAGCAGTACTCACAATTCAACGAGTGGTCAAGATTTCTCGGAGGGGGATTTGGCAACTTAGCCTCAACCGGATTCAACAATCCCAACTGCCTCAGTCGGTGGAACAGATTGGTGTAAGACTCTCCCAATGGAGTGAACGTCTTTGGCTTTTGCACCCAGTCATTCCTGAAGGTTTGGTTCGGACGGAAACCTATACCAAAGGGATTTTTTGTATGCTCTTGGTGGTGGGTAGTTATTTTGCGGGGCCAGAGCGCGCGATGGTGTGTGGATGGGAGGTTGAACATATGTCTGAGCATGGTGGACGAAAAAATGAGGATCTGGGGTGGGTAATAATGTTGTGGGTGGCTATATGGAGTATGGGAGTAATTTTGTTTGTGGAGTTTGGGTCGGTTATAGTAGGGTGAAGGGCCTCCGGGTCCGAACCAAATTCTAGACTCAACTGTTGCGACGTCTTCTTTCCTTTTCTTCCTGAGCACACCTCCTGAGTGGTGGCTTTGATTGTCGAGTAACTCATTATTTTGTTAGACTTGAGTCATTCTTTGATCATACCACCCATTTTCACAACCTCATTGAAAGACTTGCCAATCGCCGTAAGTAAGTGACCAAAATAAGTTGGCTCCCAAGCTTGCAGAAAGTAATCGACCATCTCTCCTTCCTTCATTGAGGGATCGACCCTCGCGTCCTGTTCTCTCTAACGGAACCCGTACTCCCTGAAACTCTCCTAGGGTTTCTTCTCCAATTTTTTTAATGACAAATGATCTGGAATGATTTGCAGATTATACTGGAAGTGGCCGGCGAATGCTTGTGCCAAGTCATCCCAGGTGTACCATCTACCATGGTCCTGTCGTGTATACCATTCCAATGCAGACCCGCTCAAACTCTGGCTGAAATACGCCATCAGCAACTCATCTTTTCTGCCCGCCCCTCTCATCTTACTGCAAAATCCTCGCAAATGTGCCACTGGATCACCATGTCCGTCATAAGATTGAAATTAGGCATCTTGAACCAGGCTGGCAGCTGAACATCTGGAAACAAACATAAATCTTATAAGCCACACTGACCTGGCCACCTAGACCCTGCATATTCCGGAAACATTGCTCTAGCCTCTTTACTTTCCTAACCATTTCTTCCTACTCTGGATTCTTGTTCTGCTTTTCGGGCACTGCCGGGTTGTCAAGCTGAAGAGGGAACGAGTAAGGTTCAGGTGCTTTGATGGTGGGTTCAGGAGGATAATACTGATGATCCTGAGTTTGGAACACAGGCTCGCTGGAAGACCTGTGGAGTGTGGCCGGTGGAGGTTCCACAAAAATGGGGGTAATTGGTGGTGGAGGGTATGGGTTTGTTTTTGGCATTTGGGGTGTCCAGGAGGCGGTTGTCTGGTGCTGTTGATATGTAGGAAAGTTGGGTGATGAGTCCGAAACAAGCTGTTTCGGAGATTGGGCGGGTGTCGGGAGAAAAGTGGGGTTAGCAGGATAGGGTAGTGCTGGCTGACCACTTGTCCAATCTTGGTACATCTCAGCCATCTGCTGTTTCAATTTGTACACCTCATCTTTCATTTCTTGTACGTCTACCTCTTCTACCTCAATGTTTCCTTCTTTATCAGGGCTAGACATTATCACCGGTATCAGTCCCTTTGATCTAGTCTGATAGTGGTGTTGTGCAAGTACTCTCTAAGTAAACTAACTGCTTGAAATTTCTGGAAAACAACAAATTTGTTAGTTTTAGAGTTAACAAATATGTTATTGCACGTTGGGATGCAATGTACCTAGGCAATTTAACCATTTCTATCATGTTTTTGCTTCGATTGCATGCGTTATTCCAGCTTCTTATACTTGTGCCCCTTTGTGATGCCTCTCAAACTTTATTTTATTTATTTATTTCATATTTTTGTATTTTAGTGATGGTCGAATCTTATGTGGATTGCCTACGTATCATGTCCCCGTATGAATCAGACCGTGCGTAGTTCTGGGCTATAAAGATGTGACAAAAATTTTAAGATTTTTATAACAAACTTATTTGATTACAATCATGATTAACATTCAAAATTCCCACGACAAACTCTAAATAAGAAAATACTTGACTAAAAAACACAATCAAAACTTGAACACTATGATTTTAAAACTAGACTCTCAAAAACCCAAAAGTACAGACTCAAAATATCATTCTAATGCTCTAAGGCATCGTTCGGCCTTGCCGCGGACCTTTGTGCAAGATCCCTTTGCAACCCTTTCAACTCTTCCATGATCTGGCGTACATAAATCATTATCGCAGCAAAGAAGGTGGCACGGGTCATATCCTCACATGCTAGGCACTTCCTGGTGATGTAGTGCCCGATATCTTTGATTCTTTCCCTGATTCTATCTTTTTCCCGAAACAACCGCTCTATCTGTTGGTTCCGCGTTCTCAGCACTTGAGCGTTGTGAAAGAGTTGATCTTGGAATTCGTGCATCTGTTCCTCCATCCGTGCGATCAGGTCATAACAATGTTTCCTATCCGCTCTGAAATCCCTGCTTGTCTTAATACCCATTCTTTGAGGGTGGTCATTGTTTCTCTCAAGATAATGATGCTCCCCTAGTAGTCCCTCTTCATCTGCCGTATACGCTGTGCCCGCTCTTCTGTGCCTCTTTACCATCTGGCTTGGATCCTTGCCAGTCTAGCTTCAGATCTTTCCCAACCCTTTTGGCATTCCGTGATTTGATTTTTTAGCCCATTTATCAACCCGTTGTCAGATCGACTTCTCTGTTGGCTGTCAGTATCCCTTCTTATCTGTTGGATTTTAGCCTTAAGAGCATCATTTTCTTGGGCCAACTTTTTTTTTATCATTCTCATTGGATGCGGCTTGCAAATAGTTTTCGAACCGGAGAGCCTGAACCTGTTTTTCCAATGCCCCTACGCGGGCCCTGTATTTACGTTCTTTATCAAACCAAACCCAGGGTTCTTGCGATGCCTCAACGAACTCCTAAATTTGTGATCTTTTGGTTGGCCGTTCTGGTTCGTCTCTAGTAATGTTCTTCTTTCTATACCAGGCGAGATAAGCGGGTGAGACTTCGCTCCCAGATAGGTCATGCACTCGAGTGTTTGCCGTCAAATACTGGACTCCATATATAACGAACGGTTTCTTCATGAAATTGGCCATCGGTGCTAACCTCGACTGCATAAACACTAAGATCTTTGTCTGGGTGAACCACCTAACACCTTCTTAATTGTCTCATCACCCGGTAGGGCACATAAGGCTGAATACCTCGGAGACCCATTAAGAGGAAGTAAGGACCAGTGGTGGGCATATACAAAATTTCTTCTACAAGAATCCAACCCAATGTCCAATCCATTTGTACCGCAGTGATGGCATGGAGATAGGATACCCAATCTTTAAACCCTTCCGGCAATCTGAACCCTAAAACCCTCGTGTTATATTCTTCAAAGCGGCTTTTGTCTGTAGATCTATAGCTCATATACTGAGGATGATGACACAAGTGCTCGATTATCCACATCTGTAATAACAAATTGCACCCGTCGAAGAAATCTGCCCTGGCTTTACAAGCTGTGAGAGCTCGATATATCTCGGATACTATCATAGGGGAAAGCGTGCTTTTGTTGTTGGTAATCAGGACCTTGACGACTCCAACCACCTTTAGATCAATGATTCTAACTTTTCGAGGAAACACCGCAATGCCTAAGAATGCTACCATGAACGTGATACGCCTATGTTCATCCCATTTTGTCTGATTCCCTATGCTACAAACACCACTTTCTGGATCGTCGAACCTTCCTATATGCCCATACCTCTGGTATATGAAATGTAGAGTAGAAAAACCCTATCTAGTGATTCCCTTGCTTATTTTCAGTAGATCCATAAACTTGTGAGAATTAACGGCCCTTGGAGCAATCAGATATTTGTGCCTTAGCCCTTCAGTAATGTCCATATAACCTGCTACCTCTTCTAAGGTTGGGGTGAGATCAAAATCCGAGAAGTGAAATACATTATGGGCCGGGTCCCAAAACGTAATCAAAGCCTTTATGATGTCACACCTGGGTCTGATGTTAAACAAACTGGTGAGGCCTCCCAGATGTAGTTTGATCTTATCTCGCTCTGACTTTTCCAAATCTTCCCACCACAAGCGCAACTCGAGAGGGATCTTGCTCCTAATTGTTATGGGCAAACCTGGACCCGTGCTCGTTCTGTATGTTTTGTTTAGGGTGATTAGGTAGAATTAAGACTCATTTGACTCACAGAAGGAAAAGAATAAATTAAAATTGAAACACATTTTTTTTAAAATAAAAACTCCGATCTTGTAAATACGGCCTTTCATCAGTACGAAGAATACTTGAAGGTTGTGTTTGTTAACCGACAAAAATCTTGAAAATGATCAAAGGTGGTTGTTCTTGCAAAAGCAGCCTTCCGACGTCCTTTTAGGGACATTTGGCTATTTTTTACAAGAATGGCATCACCTTAATTTATGTGTGGCGAAAAAAATTGAAATTTTGACATTTTTTGGCTATTTTTGCAAAAGGGGAGGTTGGACCCGATGAGGGTTGCCTACGTATCTCACATCCGGTGAGAATCAAACATGCGTGGTTCGGGCAAAGAAAATAACTAATTTTGAAAACATGTTTCTTTTTTTTCAAATAAATCAAAACAATTCCCTTTTTTTTCTCATTTTCTCAAAATTTCGTTAGAGTTTCGACGCTATTTGGACATTGGGTTTTTCTAAAAAAAAAGGTAATTATACCTCTACATTGCTATTTTTTTTTATTTTTTTTTCAAATTTTACAAATATTCAACACCGGTCAGCATGCAAGTCCGAAGCAAATAAAATGCACAAACAGTAGGTAGGATGTATTAGGATGGTCTTTTTCATTTTAGATACCTAGACAGACCCAACCCCTGTGTTGAGTCTCCAAAGTCAAAATGCACATGATGCAAACAAACGTTCCTATTAGGGATCCGACATGTGGTTTTGTTATACTAAGTTTAAAACCTGGGTGTTTGTTCTAGACTTGGCTTACCCGAGCGGACAACTCGAGCCGAGGATGGGAGCTGTGTACCGGTAACCAAAAGGCCATCCGGTTTTGCAACTCCTCTGAATACTCATTCTATTTTGGGATATGACACTAACAGAAAGAAGACACGACCAGCGTGCACTCCTCAGGAGAGAGAGGAGAGGGGTTTCGTAGTAGTTTATATATACAGTTCAAATAATATCAAAGCGGTTAAAGCAACATTTAGCACATTAAATCCAAAAAATGTAACAAAAATCATATAATAAATAAAATCAATATAACAATTATTCCAAGCTCGAATTCTTAAACCCTAAACCGAAGTTCTGGGTTTTTCGTCCCCAGCAGAGTCGCCAGAGCTGTCAAACAACCTTTTTCTTACTACACAACGTGAAGGGAGTATAAAAAAGGGAGTTTTTCCAATTAAAGGACAATCGAAAAGGGATTCATTTATTAAGAGAATCAGAGTCGCCACTTGGGAGATTTATGGTGTGCCAAGTCACCGGTAAAAATTCCGAATCGAGGAAAAGAATGACTCTGTATTACTGTCCACGAATCAGAAATCCGGGTAAGGAATTTTGTTAATCCAGGAGAAGGTGTTAGGCATTCCCGAGTTCCATGGTTTTAGCACGGTTGCTCAACTGTTATATTTGGCTTAGTTATCGGATTTTAAAACACTTTCAAACCTATGTGCAATTTTGCTTTTTAACCACTTTTATTCACATTTTAGATAAGAATTGCAACATTATTAAAATATGCCTCGAACCGCATTATATAAATGCACTAGTGGCTTCTGACGTATTTTAATGTCGTTGAGCTTTGGATTTGAGTCACATAAATATGCACCCGAGTTTCAGAAGGTAATTTTATTGAAGAACGCGCTTAAAGCGACAAACGAGTTATTAATTTTGCGGGAGGCTATGAAATTCGCTAAACGGCACGCCTCGAATCCTAAGTATTTTAGGGAAAAGCCTGTCATAAGAGGTCGGATGAAAATCAGTCGGGGACCAACCCCGAGATCATAAAAATGCTTGAGGAGTTGACAAAATAGAAAGAATCGGGGGAGTAAAAAATTGAAGCAAATGATAAAAAGGTAGAAACCTACAATTCCATGGTCGACCAAATCCCAGGGCCCCTATACTGAAAACTTGGATTCCAAGAAGTTCGTACAAAACCTTTCCCCCTAAGTGCGGATCCGAAGATAATGCTTAATCATTCCACATGCCTGATATTCCTAAGTATAATGGAATGACAGATCCAGACAAGCATGTCACTTCCTGCTCGAGATTGTATGGCGTATCCACCTAACCTAAACTGTATTTGTACACTTCACACATGCATACACTTTATCATCCTACTTCTCAGTCCTTGAATACGTGATTTGATATTCATTGATTATGTACATATATTCGTATAATGACCCGACTGGTCATTTTGAATAATTGCATCCAGTTTAGAAGTTTGAGTTCAAGAGCAGCTTCATATTATGTATATCGACTTCTGTGCAGGGTTGGATTATGTTTTGGGATGAATCAGAGTCGAATTGGAAAGAAGGAATATAGTCCTGGAAGCTTAAACGGAAAGGATTTGACCGGAATTTGACTCTTGAGTAAATGGCTCCAGAATGAGTTTTGGATGATGTCAGTAGCTTTGTATGGTGATTTTGGGCATGGGCTTGTTTTCGGATTTGGGTTTGGAGGCCCATATGGTAATTTGAGGCATCTTAGTGAAAGTTGGAAAAGTTGAAGTTTGGAAAATTAAGAGGTTTGACCCATAGTTGAATTTTCTGTTATCGAGGTTGGAATGTGATTCCGAAAGTTGGAACAACTCTGTTATGTCATTTGGGATTTTCCTGCAAAATTTGTTGTCGTTTAGAGTTGATTTGATATGGTTCGGAAACTTGGTTGTAATTTTATAGGTTGTTGAAGTTCATTGTGATTTTCATGCATTTGGGCATCTGAGTCATGTTCTTAGCAATGTTTGAAGTGCTTTGAAAGTTGGTCTAAGTTCGTATGATGTTATGGGATGTGTTCGTACATTTGGTTAAGGTTCCGAGGGCCTCGGGTGTGTTTCATGGTGAATTTTGAGCGAGTGCGGGCATTTCGGTACTCTGAGATGGTTTTGGCACTTTTGGAGTGCGGACCACACCAAAATTTTGCGTACCGCACTAAATTTTTTGCGGACCTCTGTGCGGACCGCATAATTTGGTGTGCGGCCGCATATCAAGATGTTCTGCAAGATCGGTGGCCCGACTTTGGAAGTTTATATCCTTTGATCTACGAGGAATCTTGAGATGATTCAAAAATAAAAGTTATAACCCTTCGTGTTTAGTTTCCAAAAAGGTAAAGAAATTACAGTTTAGACATCTGTAGAGAAAGTTATGACAAAAATACTAAAGCATATCGATGTAGTCAATATTCTCCGCGATCAGCGGTGATTGACCTGGACCGCGGTTAGCGGTGGTTTTTGTGCAGTCAGAAGTGATGGAAATGTAGGAGGTGCACTATTTTTTTTTAATAATCCACTAGGCAAGCACCTAGGGCTAGTTTTTTATTTATAATAAAAAAAAAATACAAAATATAGGAAGAGTACAAATAAGGGGGACAATAGCACCAGTATTGTTATAACACAAACTGGGCTAAACCTTACCTTACTCATCCTATTGAGGCATAAAAAGCCTCACCTACTAGGAAGCGTGTAAAAAATAAGGGAGGTGCACTATAAATACGAGGTTTAGGGTTTTATTCCATATTTTGACCTAGAGAGCTCGGATCTTGGCAATTGTTTGAAGGTTTTTCAAGAAATTCATCGAGGTAAGTATATCATTGAATTCATCATTATTCTAACTCGGATTTGGCTATAATACGTGAATATATGATTGAATTCATCATTTGATTCGGGATTTGGGATGGGAATTTGGAGAAAAACTTGTGAAATCTTTCAAAAATATAAAATGATGATTTGAAGTACCAAATGCAATTAGAATTGGATAGTTTTTGTATGGGTGAACTCGTTTCGGAATGGGTATTCGGTTTTTATAAATTTTGTCGGTTTTCGAGGTGTCGTCTCGGGGAGTTTACTTTTGTTGTCTTTTTTGAAAATTGAATAAGAATCACAGTTTTGCTAATTCAAATTATTTTCTCTTGCATTTTTAGATGTATTCAAGTCGTTTTTGGCTACATTGAGCCGAGCATTGATGAATTGTGAAAGAAAAAGCTAAATTGAGTATTTTCTTGGCTGGATTGAGGTAAGTATCTTGCCTAATCTTGTGTGGGGGACTTCCCTTTAGGATTTGAGTCTTCTATGCTACTTCTAGTCCGTGCACACAAGGTGACAAGCGTGTGCTCGGACTTATTTGTGGAAAATTTGCCTTTAAGGTTCTTAGGTCCTTATGTTCATTATGTGAGAAGTATTCTGTTATGATTGAGTTTCCTAATTGCTCAATTTACCTCTATATGCTCCATACTATGTTGTTAGCTTCGCTCTAACTCTTACTCGTTACTTGGCCTTATTTGCCTTAATTAAAGCGATTGTTCTTCTTATTGGTGTTATCTCTAAATTGTAAATCCCTCTATGACCCCGTGTATATATGCTCTGTGTCCAAATTGTTGTGGTTGTCGGTGTAGTTATCACGTGCCTGTTCTGCCTTGTTGTTTTGTTATGGTTATTGCGCTTCTTGGTTTTTTCGTGATTCTCTTGTTTCCATGTATTCATACTCTTGGTGGTGGAGTTCCTTGTGATTGGGTTGTTGGATTATTTTTTTTTGTATTCTTTGTGTTATTACTGCATGTTTACTTTGGGACTACGGATCGGTATCCCGGGAGATCACCCTGCATGTTTAATTTGGGACTACGGGTCGGTATCCCGGGAGATCATGCACTTTTATATTGGAACTACGGGACTGCACCTGGTAGATTGGGACTACAGGACGGTACCCGGGAGATCCACTGATATTTATAATCGGGACTATAAGACGATAACCTGGGAGATCCCCGGTTGTTATCTCTGCGTTGGGCCGTACTCCTTCTGCGATTATTTATCTCTGTTGTATTTGTTGTTATCAATTCTAGTATTTTAACTGTTTAGATTCCTTTACTGCTATTATCCTTTGTGTTGGAATCCATAATGTTGACAATACCTTGCCGTATTTTATATATATATATATATATATTCCAATACTTTGAATTTCAATAATTCTTACATTTTAACTAAATTAGTTTCTCAATTAAATTTTCTTAAACCGTTTGAGGTTGTATTTTACTTAAAAAGGAATTTCTACTAAGTTAATTTATTAAATCCCATGTTAAAGGTAATAAATCATTCGACGTTGTATTTTTATTGAAAATGGTACCTTCTTTATTCAAATGATTTTCAATAATAACTTCATCTTTTCTTGTTGTGTTCCTAGTTGGTTTAGAAACTATACTCTACTTTATGTTATGTGAATGAGACTCCTTAAACATCTTAATTGCATTGGTTATGGACCCTATGTACTGAGTAACATGAGAACGTCGTTGCGCAAAGTGAGATAGAAATATGTGGGTACGAGGTGCCGGGTGTGCCAAGGGTTGGTAATTGAGGTTAATATATTAGACATTGAATTCGAGGTGGATGGAATTGTGCATCAGAAATGATGTGATTTATTGAGTTGACATCGCCTTTCTTATTTGAGTACATTTTACTTGTCTGTGTCCTAGCTATGTTGGTGTTAATTTACTTGGTTATCTTCGTTTCCATCCGTGTTTCCCTTTATTGTTTCTACTGTTTATAGTTTGAGTTTCTCCCTGCTGCTAATATTACCTTGTTATCGTATCTCGGTGGTTTATCATTATGTCTTATTCAGTTTATTTGACCAGTAGGTGCCTTGACTTTTCCTCGTCACTACTCAACCAAAGTTATTCTTGATACTTACAGGGCACCGCTGTGGTCTCTCTCTCTCTCTCTCTCTCTCTCTCTCTCTCTCTCTCTCTCTCTCTCTCTCTCTCTCTCTCTCTCTCTCGCTCTCCCTCTCTCTCACTTCTGTATATCTTTGTTTACAGATCCAAGTATTTGGTCGATAGTAGCTTGTGGGGGTTATTGCGGTGGAGACTCAAGGTAAACCTGCTACAGCGTTCGCAGGCCTCGGAGTCACCTTTATTTGTACTTATTTTCATCTGTTCCTTTTGTTTCGGAGCAGAGATGTATTTATTTTGTATAACTACACTTAGAAAGGCTTGTGACTTGTCCACCGGTTTTGTGAATTGTTATTTGTTCAGAGTAATTTAATTTAAAGTTAGTAAATATCAATGTTATTTCAGTTTATGTTAGGCTTACCTAGTTTACAGACTAGGTGCCACCATGACTCCTTCGGAGGGATTTGTGGGTCGTGACAATTTGTATATATGCTTTGTATGTAATGGACTGGATTGGCGGCACATGAATGGTCCATGCGGGTTGAGTTGCTATGACACGTGAGTTGTCCGTATGGTGGTTTTCATTATGCATGTGAGTTGTCCCTGCAACATCTGGATAAAGAATCATCCCCCTAGGGCCGTCCTCACATGTTTCTCCTTGATGGCATACACACGAATTATAGAAATTGGCCGGTGGTTGGATTTTGTGTATCTTCTCTATATGCAAACTCCTTGGATGTATATATGATTTTAACTGTTTGTCTTCGCTACATGCTAGCTCGGAAATGTACACATGCCTTTTATGCATATCTTCTCCATATGATGCTTTACTTGATGAAATAAATCACAGTGCATATCTTCTCCATATGTCAGTCATGTAACTTGACTTACGACTAGGTAGGATTTTGGGTCCTGACATCTCCCTAGGTTGGGACTTTATTTCTAATAAACTTTATGGTCAAACCTCATGGCATTAAGGGGATTGGCTCTAGTCGATTTGGGAACGGTGCTCGACTTAATGAATTTATACATGGAGACCCCCATTACATTGTTGACTAATAAATTCCTTACTAAAGAGATTAAGTTTGTTAAATGTCAACTACTCAATTGCTTCTATGAAATGTTTGATGTTGTTTAAATTGAATATTGTCTTCTTATGCTTCCTGTATATTTTCTTGTCCCATTTTATGTGAAGAAGCTTATGATGAAAATGAATAGTTTTCATTATATACTCATGCCCTTTTGCTGGGGCATTGTATCTCTTTTGCGGATGTAGGTAGTGATACAATAGACGATGTGGATCCTCGTTAATAACTCCCTCACTCCAGTTATTAGTGATCCCCCTTTGTGTTTGAGATGTTCTTTTGTTGATACAAACTTTGGTACTCTTTTGCGTTATAATCGGGCCTTATAATTGGCAGTTGTTTTATTCATATAATCATAGAGTCTCCACAGACATATGGGGTTAAGTTATGTTTTTTTCCTATTGAGGTGTCATATGAAATGTATGAGAAACTATTTTTTGGTTATTTGATATTTTACAAGTTTATGAAAACTATATTTTTTCATAAAAGACTTATCATTTTCTAAAGTCTGCATGAGTAAAGTCTTTGTAGTCATGACTGATTTGTCCACTGCGACAAAGCTAAGGTATCGAGCGCTATTTTCTTTCTCCAAGGTTGGGGCTTGATAAACTTGGTACTAGAGCATAAAATTTAAGAATGTCCAAGAAAGTGTTGGAGCCGTATCTAGTATAATTCTCCTTATCAGTGTGTTGTCGACCATACCTATAATTAGGAGGCTACATGGACATTTAAGAATGTTCTCTTTTCTTTAATACTATAGATCGTGTGATAGAACTTGACTCTATGATTGATTTCTAATTTGTGTGTTGTTGGATTCTCAAATATTGATGCTAAAACGAAAGAGCAAGACTAGCGAAAAGGCCAATGCCACTCCTAAAGTGGCATCTAATGAAAGTACTTAATGTTCCGGGTGTCCAAATAGGGGGTCGAGGTCGTCCATAAACTAGGGCACCTCCAGTTCCAAGCACCCAAGATTAGAGGAACACACAAAAATACATATGCCTCTAATGGATCAACAACTAAATGAATGCCATCTTTAGCTATTCACCAAGTGAGCTCTAATAGTTCTAGGGTGGACAAGTTCTTAAAGTTAGATCCTCTAGTATTCACTAGCTAGTACCAAGCCCGAAGGGATCCCTGGAAGTTTGTTAATAAGATGCAAAAGGCCCTTCGGTTTAAGCATGCCACTGAAATTGAGGTCGAGGAACTAGTATACTACTAGTTGAAAGATATGGCCTTATTGCATGAGATATGAGTGTTTAACCAAAAAATAGAATTTTGACTAAAGCTATAATTTAGAAGAACACGGGTTACTGATAATCGCACGAATGTATAAAAGAAAGCAATTTGGATAGCTAGAATGTAATTAAGAAAAACAAGTAAAACCAAGTATATTCAGATAGTGTTTCGTGTCTCTACAATTGATCAATTATGTCATTTTTATAGTTACTATGGAGATATGCGTTTTGTCTTTGTCATAATGAGGCAATTATGGCAATTAAAGACATTAAATGCTACGTTATATAATCATTATACAAATTCTCTAACATTTTCAATATTTAATACTCATCAAATATTATATTTGCACTCTCATATAGTGTTAGATTCATTCTCAGTGGTTCTCGGATCTAAATGACTTTACATAGGCACGGGTGCTAAGTCCTTTGAATAGCTGCTCGTGCCTTTTTCCATGTTTCTGCTCGTATCTGCTGTAGCTCATACTTTCTTGCCTATCATAACTCTTTGACCGATCCACGTGTCACAACACATCATCTTTATATGTAAATTCAATTTTTTCTAATGCAGATAGTCCCCCCACTTACCATTTATTCACCGATTAAATATTTGGGAAGTGAAATTTCATTTAAGAGAGAATTTTTGTTACCATTAATGCTGTGAAAAGATTGACATTCCAGTTGTTACTTCTAATTAATGTTCTTGATACGTGTCAACTTTTCATTAGTTCTACGATTCTGCAGCATTTTTACTGCTTTTTTACGGTTTCGCTGTACATGAAGCGTAAGTTGTCATTATGACTCTTCCATCATTACACCCTTTCCTTTGACGGTTGCTTTCGAGTATAAATATAACTTCCTTCTTTGTCTTTACTTCATAAATTTTTCTGAATATCCTATTTCTCAAACCTTTATTTGCTTCTTCTTCATATCACCATATTTTCATCAAACCCTAACCCTAGTAAGTTTTCCATAGTTGATAGCTTCCTCAATGTCCCCAGTAGGAGCAGAAGAGGAGGTAGAATCCGTAACCTAGGATCTTCTTCTACACGAGGTCCTTCTGGTCCTTCTCCTAGTTCTGGTCCCTCTTCTAGAACTAGAGGTTCTGTCTCTCAAAGGTCCTCTTCTAGGGGTAAGGATTCTTCCGAACCTCTTCGTAAAACATTAGTAGAAGAGATAGTCCCTGCAGAATTATCTTTCTATAACGATAGGGTGTCACTTAGAAACCAAGTTGCTTCTTTAGATCGGGCTGATCCTTATCCTGCTCAAATTATAGAAGGTTTGATTCCTTTAGTTCGTAGAGATTGTCACTGGAGTAGTGATTTCCCTATTATTATTCCCAATCCAAACAAAAGAATTACCTCTTACCTAACTGGGTATTCTTTTGTCTATACATACCCTTTCACCTTAGAGTTTCAACCGGCTATTGACCCTGTCATTCTTGAGTTCTGTCGATTCTTCTATGTCTACTTGGGTCAAATTGGCCCAATCATATGGAGGGTTGTTGCCTACTTGAGGCATCTGACTAATACAACTAGGGTTCCTTTCACTTTTCCACACGTGATTCATCTTCATGCCCTCGGACTCTTTCGCAATGGGGTTTTTACACTAGTAGCCAGGAGCAATTGGGTTTTGGTAAGCCTTGAAGATGATAAAGCTGGTACGTCAGGTTTGTTGCTGCCCCCACCCTTGGTTTAGTGGGTGAACAAAACGCTCCCTTCCCTGAGAAGTGAAACTTTTCACGTGAGTACTTTAGCTTTCTCGTTCCTTTTCTTTCAACTTATTGATTTTTCTAATTCTATTTTCTTTTTCCAGCAATAATGGGAGTTGTGGACGAGGTTCCCAATTTTTGTGATTGGATAGATAAGTTATTGAAGACCACGTCAATGGATGGTAGGTCTTGGAAGACCCTTTCTAACCGATTCGGTTAGAAAGTAGAAACTCATGGTAAGAGTTTTCATTTTAACTTTCATACATTTGCTGTATTTATTTATTTTTTATATTGCACTGATCTCTATCCCTCTTTTTATACGGATTTGCTATTCGAGGAGTTACTGCAGAGTCGATCGTAGCTTTTTGTATCTCTTTGAAAAGGGCCCAAGAAATAGACTCGGGTCCTTCATAAAAAAGAAAAGCCATTGCTGATTGGGACTCTGAAGAAGAAGAAGATGGGGATGCCCTAATAGCAAGGCCACGGGCCAGGAGATGCATTGTGTCTGAAGATGAAGCGGAAGCATCCCCCCTCAGTTTTTCTCCTCTTACCGAGCTTATTGATACTCCAGTTGTAGTTTTTGTTGATGACATTGCTCCCGCTGCTGCTCACGACTCTATTGAGCAGCTTTTTATTAGCGGGTTTGGCAATGAGAACATAGGCCCGGTTTCTGATGAGACTCCCCTGACTTCTTATTCTACTCTTGTGTCTGTGATTCCTTCCTTGCCGGTCTCGACTGTTCCTACTCCTCCCCAAGCTGCTATTTTTACTACTTCCAACGTGCCTCCTTCAACAACTCTTCCTCTACTTTCTCACCATGTAGAGGCTGGTTCCTCCAGTGGAGGTGGTGCCATGAGGCAGGTGATCATTGAAGTCCCTACTGAGGGTAATCTTTTAAGAAAATCGGGTCAAGCGGACGTGTGGCTAAAGCCTTTAATTGGTCCAGTTGAGAAGGCTAAGTTGGAGAGCCAAAGTTCCTTGACCCTAATGAACTATATCGTGCATTGTCCTTTGAAGGTATTTTTCTTTTCGTTCTTCTATTATTTTCTTTATCATTAAGATTCTTATTTCCCTTTCATTCTTTTTAGGCCAATCTCATCGGCACAGAGATGATAAAAAGGGTTAACCTCACAGAACAGTTAATGCAGGATTATCAATTAGAGGCATTCAATTGGAAGGAGCAGTTCGAGAGTCTTCAGATTGACATGGACTATTTAGAGGAAAGCAAGAGTACCTTGGAGCAGCAGGTACGAGCCTTAACTTCGGAGTTGGGAGTTTTAAAGGCTTTCTCAAGTCAGGCGGAGAAAGAACAAGCTCGTCTCGAATCTTCCTTTTCTGAGTAGTTGTCCAAGGCTAGTGAAAAAATGAGAGGACTGAAGGTTCTTTTGAATGAAAAAGAAGTTTATGCTGGAGAGCTCGTGCCGAATTTGACTCAAGCACAAGAAGACCTTCGAATTTCTTCTGATGAGGTTCGTACCTTGGAGACTTCCCATGCCTCTCTTCAAGCTTCTTACACAACTGTCTTGGCTGAAAATGAGAAGTTGCATGATAACATTGCTGCTTGGGAGAGGGATTAGGAGATCCTCGAGGACAAGTCTACCATGGAAGTAAGTTGGGCATTTCTAAATTCTCACCGGGATACTCTTGTTGAAGCAAGCAAGGATAATTTTAACTTGGAGTCTAAGTTAGCAAAAATAAATGAAGCTATTGAGAAGCAAACTCAAGATTTTCCTTCTCTTGTGATCGAAGCTCCCATGAATGTTGAAGTCGTACGGGTATCCCAACTCTTCCAAGCCCAGTCGAGCCTATTTCTGTGAGTCAAGTTCTACCCGCAACTGTTGTTGCACCTGCCCAAGTTGAGCCCGTTGCCGTTGATACGCCTTCTACAGTTCTCTCATCTTCTTAGTGATAAATTTAAACTGTTTGAATTCTCTTTTCTTTTGCAGGTACCTTTTTGGAAAGTTATGTTTAAAAACATTGGTTTTGTTTGAGGGTTTAATTTGGAAGCATAAGTCCCCAGACCTTTCATGGGGCAATTGTATAAACATTTTGAAGTTTTATGACTAAGTTTTTACTTAGTCTTAAGATTTTTAGTAGTTAAGAAGTTTTCTCGTTATTATATTGAACTTCTATTTAACTTATTCTCGCCTTTATTTCTAATGACTTATAGAATAATCTGCATTTTTATTCTTTGTTAACTTCATGAATAATTAATTTAAACATGAATTTTATAAAAGAGGGCCCTTTTATATTCGACACTTAATGGAGAAGATGTCTCAACTTCATAATGGTGTTAACATAAGATGAAAGAAATATGAACACACATGCTTTTTTTTAAACAACTTCTGACAAGTTTTTATTCTAACTTTGTCTAGTTTTGAATAACACTTTTACATGTATTTGGATTACATCTATGACTTTCTCGTAACTGTTTTTCTTGTAACAAATTTCAAAAAGAAAAAATAATAAACACGTGGTTTTTTTTGTAACCCGTTTCAGTACAATAAACACAAGGTTTTTCTTTGGCTTTAGCTCGTGACTTCTGTATTTTCTGTACTTGTCTTATTCTTTGAGTGAACTTTTCAGGCTTAATCTTTGATTTTTCTCAATCTTCTTTGCCCTTATACACATGCCTATGTCTGTGTATATTATGTAGTTCCCCAAGTATTTGAGTATTGAAGTATGAAGCCTCGAGCACTTGATTATTCCTCTCATTTGGTCCTTTCCCTGAAAAAAGGAAAAACATACGAGACTCGGAGGTGCGATTATAGATGAAGACTGCTTAACCCGTTTCAATTTCTATCAGAATAATTATAACCCTAGATCAAGAATTTTAGTTAATTCCACGTGCCTTGCAGATCGTGACTCATCATTTAGTACGGGTTAGCTTTTTTCCTATCATCTAAAATTGTTAGTAAAATTTTAATAATTCAAAACTAAACTTTAAAATATGGGTACCTGACCGTGGGTATTCCTTAGAAATAGTATCTCTTCAGGTGAACAGCATTCCAATGCGAAGGTAGTACCTTGCTATCCATTGTTTCCAACTCATATGCTCCTTTGCCAGCAATACCATAGATCCTATAGGGTCCTTCCCATGTTGGACTTAGTTTTTCGGTATTAGCTGTCTTTGTAGATTGAAAAACCTTTTTAAGAACAAAGTCCCTAATTTTGAAGAATCTAAGGCGTGCTTTACGGTTGTAGTACCGTTCTATAACTTGCTTCTGTGCTACCATTCTTATCAATGCAGCTTCCCTTCTCCCTTCAAGTACATATAGATTTACTCGCATTTCTTCGTCATTAGATTCTTCCGCTGTGACTGCTGTCACGACCCAAATCCACTACGGATCGTGATGGCGCCGGACACCTCTGTTAGGCCAGCCAACTAACTCATCAATTAATTCCTCTTTTAATACTTTTGAAATTCTTAGGTTTTCCATCCAATTTTCATAAATATAAGATCACTTCATTGATTCAAATTTAAATAATAACAGTCAGTACAAAGTTTTACTGAAACCATCCCAGAAATCCGGTGTCACAAGTGCGTGAGCAACTACTGGCAATGATATAAATACAACACAACACCTGTCTGGAATACAATGGACAGAAAGGAAATACAATTACTAGGAAGGGACTTTAAAAGTTGCGGGCTGCCTTGAATACTGCAACTCACCTAGTCCCCGAATCGCCCCTGCTGCTGCGCCCAGTAGGCCGCTAAAGTATCAGGTACCTGTGCAACAAAATGCACAGAAGTGTAGTATGAGTAAGTAATCAACGTGTACTCAGTGAGTGTCCCGCCTAATCCCGAAGGGGTAGAGATGAGATGGTCAACTTTGACACACTCTAACGGTCAAATGATTATCTATCCTCAATACACATATTAAACCGTGGATTTATTCTTTATAGACATGATTCTAATCCAAATAGAGGAAATGAATAAACACGAAAAAATTCCCGAATTTGTCTTTAAAACATAATCCAAATGTATTTAAGCCACAAAAAGGCAATAATAACTTAATTAAGTTCAGGCAGCAACACAGGCATGCACAAATCATACCGAGGCGACGGCCCGATCCAACAGAAATAATTGTGCACTTGCCGAGGGTCGACGGCGCGCCTATAAATGCATCTATTAATCTGCCGAGGCATTCGGCCCGTTCCAAAATAAACACACACAGATAGACAATCAGTCAAGAAGTCAACATGGAGCAATTATCCAAGAAAGGCCAATTCCTTTTAATAAATTGAGAAAAACGAAGCTTAAGTCTTTTTAGAAATCCATATATTAATTTAATGTGATCTAATACCCCGTTCGCGAATCATCCATGCGACGCGGTACACATAAGATACATGCTCAGATAGCCAATTTGAATTTTATCGAGGAATAATTATTCAAATAAGCCAATTCTCTGTTTAACAAGTTCAGAAAATGATGTTTAGTCTCTTTTTAAATTCGTTTACTAATCAAATGTGATTTAAACAATCCAAGTCATCGATGGGTTCATAATCAATTCAAGTATAACATGTTGATGGGTCCTTACTACCCGGACAATAGCATAATAGTAGCTACGCACGGACTCTCATCACCTCATGCGTACGTAGCCCCCACAAATAGGAGCACATAACCAATTTAACTCACCTATGGGGTAAATTCCCCCTCACAAGATTAGAAAGGAGACTCACCTTGCTCCGAAGACTCGCAACCGGCATTCTACATCCTTCCGAAGGCTTGAACCAACGCAAACTGCACCAAAACTAGCCAATGATCACAGAAATCCATTAATATATGCTCAACTATACTCCGCAACCCAATTTATAACAATTCCTAACTCCGAACGAAAGGTTGACCAAAATGTCCTCGGGCCCACGTGCCCGAAATCTGAAATTTTTATTGAAGGTAAAGATTACCCATAACCTTATGAACTCAAATATATATTTTTCTCCTAATTCCATACTCAAAGTCGTGGCTAAAATCCAAGATTTATAATTTTCTAGGTTTCCATCCAAAACCCCAATATTTACTCTAATTTTCAGGCTTAAATCCATATATAATTGATATATTTAACTCAAAAGTGATAGGGATGACTTACCTTAATCATTGACGACAAAATCCCCTATTGAAGCTCCCCAAAATCGCAATTGCCGTGGAGAAATGTGAAAGAAATGGCCAATCCCCGACCTTAAAATGACATTCTGCCATCCAGGGATTTTCACTTCTGCGGAAAAATCCCGCTTCTGCGAAACCCGCTTCAGAGGAAAATGATCCGCTTTTGCGGTCCCTGGCTTCAGCCCATCTTCGCTTCAGTGGAAGCTAAACCGCATCAGCGGTTCCACTTAAGCGGTCAAAAAGACGCTTCTACGGCCACCTGGGCCTGACCCCCTTTCCGCTTCTGCGGAATATGCGGTGCTTTTGCGGCTCTTCCTCATGCCCTACCTTTTTGCTCCTGCGGGCCTCAGACCGCATCTGCGGTCCCTCTTCTACGGTCTAGGAACCGCAGATGCGGTTGTGACAGAAGCAGCACACTCATCCTTCCAAATTTCCAAATTTCGATCCGTTAAACACCCGGAATCCACCCGAGGCCCCCAGGACCCCAACCAATCATACCAACCAATCCCAAAACACATTACGGACTTGCTCAAGGCCTCAAATCATAAAAAACAACGCCAAAACCATGAATTACACCCCGATTCAAGCTTTTTGAACTTTGAAACTTCAAACTTCTATTTCCGATGTTTAAGCCTATCAAATCATGTCTGATTGACTTCAAATTTTGCACAAAAGTCATATTTGACATTACGGACCTACTCCAACTTTCGGAATTGGATTCCAACCCCGATATCAAAAAGTCAACCCCCCGGCCAAACTCTTCAAAAACCTTCAAATTGCTATCTTTAGCCAAATGGCTTCAAAATGGTTCATGGACCTCCGAATTCACTTTCGATCGCACTCCCAACTCCAGAATCACCATACGGAGCTACTCCCAGTCTCGGAATTCCAAACGGACATTGATAGCACCGAAATGCACCTCAAACCAAACTTGTGAAATTTCTTCTAAAATGCTAACTTCCACAATATGCGCTAAAATGCTCCCAGGTTATCCAAAACCCGAACCGGGCATACGCCCAAGTCCGATATCATCATACAAACCTGCTGGAACCTTCAAATCCTGATTCCGAGGTCGTTTACTCAAAATTCGAATCCTAGTTCATTCTTTCAACTTTAAGCTTCTAAAATGTGAATTTTCACTTAATTTTAACTTCGATCTTTCTGAATTTAAGTTCCGACCATGCAGACAAGTCATAATACCCGAAATGAAGCTGTTCATGGCCTCTGAATGCTGAACGGAGCGCTGGTATTCAAAATGACTGGTTGGGTCGTTACAACTGCGAACCTCGTATTTGGCTCTCCTATCTCTACATGAATTAAAGCTTCTGCTCCATAAACCAATAAGAATGGTGTTTCTCTCGTACTTGTCTTTGCTATTGTGAGATATCCCCATAAAACACAAGGTAAGACTTTTGGCCAATTTCCATTTGACTCTTCTAAACGCTTCTTTAAATTATTGATAATGATCTTATTTATTGATTCTTCTTGCCCATAATCCACCGGATGATAAGGTGTAGACGTAATTATTTAGATCTGCCAACTTTGGAAAATTTTTGTGATTTGAGCTACTATAAACTGAGGGCCATTATCACACACGATCTCCTTTGGTACACTGAATCGGCATATGATATTCCTCCAAATGAAATCTTTAACTTCCTTTTCTCGTACCTGTTTGAATGCTCCTGCCTCTACCCATTTAGTGAAATAATCTGCGAGTACGAGCAAAAATTTTACCTGTCCTTTTGCTTCTGGTAATGGACCCACGATATCCATTCCCCATTTCATAAATGGCCACAGTGCAATGACTGGATGTAGGAATTTCGCAGGTCTATGCATATTATTACCGTACCTTTGACATTTATCGCATTTAGCCACAAAACTTTTTGCTTCTTCTTCCATCTCAGGCCAATAATACCCTGCCCTAATTAGAGTTCTTACCAATGATCTTCCTCCAGCTTGATTCCTGCAATGTCCCTCATATATTTCTCTCATTACATAATCTATTTCAGAAGGTCCGAGGCATCTAGCTAAGGGACCACCAAACATTTTACTGTATAGATTACCTTGCTTTAGGCAGTACCGAGCAGCCTTTTTCCGAAGCGCATAAGATTTTTTCTTATCATCAGGGACAGTGCCATCTTGAAATAAAATAACAAACTCGTTCCTCCAATACCAAGTTAAATTATTAAAATTTACCTTATTCTTGTCGAGGTCGAGAACTGAATGAAATAAATGAATAATCGAGGCGCTTGCATCACTTGCCACATCAGCCGCAGATGTGAGATTAGCTAAGGCATCAGCTTCAAAATTATCATCCCTTGGTATTTGTGTAACCTTCCAGGTTTGAAATTGCTTTATTAATTCGTGCACCTTTTCTAAATACTATTGCATCCTTGCTTCCCTGGCTGTATAAGTCCCCAGCATTTGATTAATCATGAGTTATGAATCGCTTTTGATTATAATATGATTTATACCAAGTTCTCGTGCCAATTCTAAACCTGCAATCATAGCCTCATAATATGCCTCATTGTTAGTTATAGAATGACATTTGATAGCTTATCGAATGGTTTCACCAGTAGGTGGTACCAAAACAATCCCTGAACCTGCACCTTTCTAATTGCATCCCTTGGCTAAAATCAGCCACAAAATCAGCTAATACTTAAGATTTTATAGCAGTTCTAGGTTGGTACGTAATTTCATACTCACTTAATTCTATAGCCCACTTAGCCAACCTACCTGATAACTTATGTTTATGCAATATATTACGTAAAGGATAAGGAGTTACTACTACAATAGGATGACATTGAAAGTAAGGTCTTAATTTTCTAGATGACATGACCAATACAAGCGCAAGTTTTCTAATTGAGGATACTGTGTCTCCATATCTAACAAACATTTACTAACGTAATAGATCGGCGATTGTTTACCTTGGTCTTCTCTGGATAGAACAACACTTACCGCTACCTCTGAAACAACAAGGTAAATGAGCAGTCTTTCCCCAACCTTTGGTTTTGCAAGCAATGGTGGATTTGACAAATACATTTTCAAACTTCTAAGTTCTTGTTGACATTCTTCATTCCATTCAAAACGATCTTTCTTTTTAAGAGCTAAAAATAATTTAAAGCATTTTTCTGATTATTTAGAAATAAATCTTCCCAAAGCAACAATCCTCCCTATTAATCTCTGAACTTCTGTTTTGCTTGAAAGCATATCAAGGATTTCTTCAATAGCCTTAATTTTTGTAGGATTCACTTCAATACCATGATTAGAAACAAGAAAACCTAAAAACTTACATGATGCGACACCAATTGCACATTTCTCAGGATTTAACTTCATATTAAATTTGTGCAATATTTGAAATGTATCAGATAAATGTGATATTTGATCTCTTGAATGGTGAGTTTTAACAAGCATGTCATCTATATAGACCTCCATGGTTTTTCCCAAACGTTCTTGAAACATTTTAGTAACCAGCTTTTGATATGTTGCACTAGCATTTTTGAGACCAAAAGGCATTACTTTATAACAGTAAGTCCCCCTATCGGTCATAAATGAAGTTTTTTCTTCATCTTCCAGAATTATTTTGATTTGATTATAACCTGAATATGCATCTAAAAAATCAATAGCTCATGTCATACAGTTGTATCAATTAGTAGATCGATATATGGTAATGGAAAAGAGTCTTTAGGACAAGCTTTATTAAGATATGTGTAATCTACACAAACTCACCACTTACCGTTCTTCTTTGAAACTACAAGAGTATTTGCTAACCAATTAGGATATTTTACCTCGCGAAAGGATCCAACCTTTAGTAGTTTTCGAACCTCTTCTTGAATTACCTGATTCTTGAAGTTCCTTGCTTTCTTTTCTTTTGTTTGACATGAGGGCATGGTGGGTCTTCATTTAATTTATGAGTCATCACTTCCGGCGGTATCCCTGTCATGTCTGAGTGAGACCAAGCAAAACAATCCACGTTAGTTTTCAAATATTCAATTAACTTACATTTCATGTATTGGATTAAATTGGTACCAATGTTGACTTTCTTTTTTGGCCTTTGAGCAAATAATACAGCGGGCTCCATTTCCTCAATTGTTTTTTTTTTTTTGATATTTTCATTCTTTTCTGGTTCTTGGATGGAATCAGGCCTTGAATCCATATCTGTTAGCTCCCGTTCAGTTGAGGTTTGTGTTGTGGTGCCCTCAACTATCTTCCGTGATTCCTATTTTTCTTCACCTTTTGTATTCGTGTCTGCAATGGAGTTGATGCTCCTGAATGTATGTTGATCCCCACTAATTTGGTATATTCCCCATGGTGGCGGAAATTTAATGACTTGATGCAAGGTTGAAGGAATAATATCCATTTCATAGATCCACGGTCTCCCCAGAATCATATGATGTAAGGTTGATTACTCCTTCTGCAAATGTGGTGAGTGTTACCTCTCCTTTCGTCACTATAATGGAATTGTTGAATCCAGATAGAGTATGCGCCTTTGGTATTACTTTATCTTCAGCTTGCATCTCACGTAATACTATTAGAAAAATAATGTTCACGGAACTTCCTAGATCAATCAAAACCCGTTTCACATTAGTATCATATACAATTAGAGATATTACCAGTGCGTCGTTGTGAGGGATTAATACACCATATGCATCCGTATCGTCAAATGTAATGTTGTCTTCCTCTAGAACGTGCGGTACCCATTTCCCTTGAGTATTTGTCACTTTGGAAATTTAATTAACTACGGTATACGATATGCCATTGACTTCTTTACCCCCGCTTATAACGTTGACGGTTCTTTTGTGAGAAGGTGGTTTAGGGGGCTCCTGTCTATTCTTTATGTAAGCTTGTTTACTTTTCTCACTGAATAGCTTGGTGAGATACCCTTGTTTTAGTAAATGATCAACATCACTTTGTAAAAACCTGTAGTCTGCTATTTTATGCCCGTGATCATTATGAAACGCACACAAGTGACCAGGGTTGCGCCTGTTTGGATTTGACCTCATTTCTTTTGGCCATCATACTTTGTCTCCCATGCTTCTTAAGAGAGCAACAAGCTAGGAAGTGCTCACATTGAAATTATAACCACCAAACCTTGCCTTCAAATTTCTATCATCATCTCGTGACTCATGAGTGTTTCGATCATTCCTGAATCTTGATGAATATCCTGACTGTCTATTCTTTGATTTGTGATCTTACCGTTGATTTTCCTGCTTTGTTCCTGAGTCTTTTGCCACAGGTCCCATATATGGCTCGGACCTATTTTTACCAGATCTTTTTTCTGTTTCTGCACGTCTTGAACTCACCTTTTCTTCTTTTTGAAATCGAGGAACAGTATGCTCTTATATCCTCAGCTTCGTGCTATACCTGTTGTAAACGTCATTCCATGTTGTGGCTGGGAATTCACGGAGGCTTTCCTTGAGTCGCCTCATAGCTTATGAACTTTTTTCATTCCAATTGCTTGTGAAGACTATATATGCCCAATTGTCAGGTACACGCGGTAACGTCATTCCTTCACGTTGGAATATGTCCACGAATTCCCTAAGCAATTCTGAGTCCCCTTACTTGATCTTGAAAATATCTTCCATTCTTTTTTTAACTTTTTGAGCTCCCGAGTGTGCTTTCATAAAAGAATCTGCAAGCTCAGCGAAAGAATTTATAGAATTTTTGGGTAAAAGAGAATACCATTTTAGCGCTCCTTTAGTGAGTGTTTTACCGAATTTTTTGACTAGTACTGATTCAATCTCCTGCTTAGTCAAATCGTTGCCTTTTACGCCTGTTGTAAATGCAGTCACGTGATCTCGTGGGTCTATTGTTCCATCATATTTTGGAATATCAGCCATTTTAAACTTCTTTGTAATCGGGAGGGGAGCAGCACCTGGCTTCCAGGGTTATTGCAAATATTTATCCATATCTACCCCCTTGATCACGGGTGGTATCCCGGGTATTTTCTCTATGCGGTCACCTTTCTCCTTGAGCTATTTCTGCAATGTTAGTACTAGATTTTGTAAATCAGAATTAACTAAATTACCTGGTTCTCCCTCCTGTGATTCGCTGGGGGTTCCACCGCGACACGAATTAATAAGCCTGGAACGAGGGTTCTACAGAGTATTGTTATTTGGAGTAGGTGTGGGTAGAGGTGCAGGTAATTGGCTAACAAATGCCTGAAGAGCTTTGTTGACCTGTGAGGCAATAAGTTTTTGCAAAGCCTCATCCATAGCTTCAACATTTTCGAATTGAGCCTGTCTATCTGTATGAGATCCATCAGGAGTAACTTTACGAGACCACCGCGGAGAGGTTCGTGGAGACGGTATCAGTGAATTATTGTCTTGTGGATCTCCCTGAAGTTGCTGGTTTGTTTGGTTTATTTGATTTCCTTGGTTTCCTTGGATGTTGTCTTTGTTGTTCTACATGGTTGGTGCAACAAGGAAAGTTAAGTTAAAATAGAATTGATTATCAGATTTCCGGTAACGGAACCAATTTGTTTAACAAAAAATAGAATTTTGACTAAAGCTATAATTTAGAAGAATACGGGTTACTGATAATCGCTAGAATGTATAAAAGAAAGCAATTTGATAGCTAGAATGTAATAAAAAAAAACAAGTAAACCCAAGTATATTCGGATAGTATTTTGTGTCCCTACAATTGATCAATTATTTCCTTTTTATAGTTACTATGGAGATATGCGTTTTGCTTTTGTCATAATGAGGCAATTATGGCAATTAAAGACAATACATGTTACGTTACATAATCATTATACAAATTCCCTAACGTTTTCAATATTTAATACTCATCAAATATTGTATATGTACTCTCATATAGTGGCAGATTCATTCTCCGTGATTCTCGGATCTAAATGACTTTAAATAGGCACGGGTGTTAAGTCCTTTGAATGACTGCTCGTGCCTTTTTCCATGTTTTTGCTCGTATTTGCTGTAGCTCATACTTTCTTGCCAATCAAAACTCTTTGACCGATCCACGCGTCACGACATGTCATCTTTATATGTAAATTTAATTTTTCCCAATACAATGAGAAGAGTCCTGTGGAAACAATGTTCCTATAGTGGTTTGGGATGAATTCACCGAGGCTTTTATAGATAAAATTTTGCCTATTAAAAGGCAAGAAGAACGTGCCATGAGATTGATAACTTGAAGAAAGAGTATATGATTGTTTAGGATTATCACTTGAAATTCATGTAGCCTTCGAGGTATGCTCTCTAAATGTTTCCTAGCATGGGGCTGGAGTTTGTCAATTTTTGCAAGGCCTTGGTGGCATGTCCTTAACGAACACTCCAGAACTACCTTGCATTCCAACATGACATATACCAATATGATTTCTTTTGTACAAAAAACCAAGTTGCTTTAAAATTTGGGATAGAATCACATTAGCTTCATAAGCCCTTCTCTGTATCTACGTTGGTTAATCAATCTATATGGCCATGCTGGTTTATAAGGATTCTACCATCACAGTACATGACAGAGACACCATAGTCGATCTCATTGACCTAGTAACTGTAGACTTTAATGTTATAATAGGGATACATTGGCTCTAGTCATGTTATGGTAAGCTTGATTTTCAAGCCAAGATTGCCAGGTTCGAGTTTCCCAATGAACTCGTCATTGGGTGAATAAGAAATGTTGTTATACCTATGGGTGCATTTATTTCCTATCTGAATGCGACAATGATTATCACCAAGGGGTTTGGTTAACGATACCAATGTTGAGGCCCCGGCTATCCAATCTGTACCTGTTGTGAATGAGTTTCTGGAAGTCTTCCTTGATTAGCTTCTCGAAATTCTACTTGATTGAGTGATTGACTTTCAGATTCCTATCTTCCTAGACATGCCACCACATATGTCGATTCCACCATATTAATAGCCACGGCCAAATTGAATAGTTGAAAGAATAGTGGAAAATCTTTTGGAGAAGGTTTCGTAATGTTGATTGTCTCCATTTGGGGTACACCAGTCCTATTTGTTCAAAAGAAGGATGGTTTATTGAGAATGTGGATCGACAATCAATAACTCAACAAAGTCACAGTTAAAAACAAGTATCCATTGAATTAATGAATTTTTTTGCTTAATAGAAAGGTGCTAAATACTTCTCAAAGATTGATTTGAGGTCGGGGTATAATCAATCTGAAATAAGAGACAAAGATATTCCGAAAAATGGCATTTAGAACTCGTTATGGACACTTTAGGTTCATAATGATGTCCTTCATGTTAGCAAATGTCGCAACAACTTTTATGGACTTTCTGAATCAGGGTTTTAAGTCTTTCCTCAGTACTTTCATGATTTCCTTAGTACTTTCATATTCATTGATGACATCCAAATTATTCATAGAGTCGAGAAGATCATGCAAATCGTCTTACATCATCCTTAGAAACACGGGATGAGAAAATGATTTATGCAAATATTTTTATGTGTGAGTGGCTAGATCTATGGCATTCGTGGGTGACATGGTCTGTAGTGAAGGGATTAAGGTTCGATCCTTAGAAGATAGATGACGTGATGAATTGGCCAAGACCTACAATGCCCTTGGAGATTCATAGTTTCTTTAGTTTGTCCTATTATTACCTAAGGTTTGAGAATGGGGTTTCTTTTGCTTCTCCATTGACCAAGTTGACTCAAAAACCGGACAAGTTCCAATGGTACGGTGATTGTGAGAGAAACTTTCAAGGGTTGAAGTCCAATTTGACTATGGCACTAACATTGACCTTATTGGTAGGTTTGGTTGGATTTATGGTATATTCTGATGCTTCAGGAAAATTGGTCTTGTGTGTGTCCTAATGCAAAATGGAAATGAGGCTTCATATCCTTTAAGGTAACTCCAGAACCACGAAAAGAGTTATCCGACTCATGATTTGGAGTTTGTGATAGTGGTGTTTGCATTGATGATTTGGCATCATCACTTGTATGGCGTTCATCTTGACATATTCACAGACCGCAAAAGTTTCCAATGCATTTTCAAGAAAATGAGCTGAACTTGAGGCAAAGGAGATGGCTTGGGAAACTCAAGGATTATGACATCGACCTTATTTATCATCTGGGAAAGAAAATGTTGCAGCAAATTCTCTTAGCCGATGATTGAAAGGAAGCTTGCTCAATCGAAAGAACATCAGAGGCCAATGGCAAAAGAAGTTCACCGGTTATCAAGTTTAGGAGTTTGACTAATGGACTTCGATGAAAGTTATGTGATTGTGCAAAAATAGAGCTGAATCATCATTAGTGGCAGAAGTAAAGGAAACAATATGATAATCCTCTCTTGGTATAGGTAACAGATGCAATTCACAAGAACAAGTTCACGACTTTTGCATTTGGAGTGAGTGATGGTATTTTGATGTACCAAGCTTATTTAAGTGTTATGATATTGATGAGCTTAGTCAAGGACCATGACCAAGGCATACAATTTGAGGTACGCCATATATTAGGGTTATACGAAGATGTATCATAATTTCAAGAAGAATGATTGGTAGATGACATAAAGAGAAATATAGCAAACTTTGTAGCTAGGTGCCCAAATTTCAACAAGCCAAGGCCGAGCACCAAAAGCCCGATGGTCTAGCCCAGAACATAGAGTCTTAATGCTGAAGTGAAAATTATAAATATAGACTTTGTGATAGGCCTGACTTGCACATTTTTATGTTTGACTCGATTTGGGTGATTGTTGATTGGCATACACATTCAACACATTTTACCTGTGTAGACTACCGACATTGTGGAATAATATGCTCAGTTGTTCTTTAAAGAAATAGTCATGCTACATGGTACCCGGGTTTCATCATCCCCAATAGAGGTGCATAGTTCTTTAGCTAAGTTTTAGCGAAAGTTTCGGAAAGTCTTGGGGTACTCAAGTTAGCCTTAGCATAATTTTCATCCCGAAACATTTTTTAACCGTCAACCTTTAGCAGAGTGCCTATGGCTAGTTCTTATATATTTTTCAAGTCATAGTCTTACAAAAAGGAGTATTAAGATTGAAAACACATATACCCTATTATCAAAATGGAAAACTTCTCAGTTGATAGTACACTTTGAACTAACAAACTTGAGAGAGAATAGTCTAAAACAAATTCCAAATAAAAACATAGGAAATTTTCAAACTTGATATCTTGTGACCATGCCAAATTGGAATATACTGTAGCCAAGCTGGATATCTGTATTTTCCATCATCGTGTACTAGAAAACTTTCTAGATAGAGTCCACTGGCTACTTGATAGTCAATGTAATCGACTAATCCTAGTTCCATCTAAATCTTGCTAACAAAAATTGCTAGTTTATGGCCATCTCCAAAATGATGGGCAGGACGAAGGAACGGACGATTCAGACACTGTAGGAAATTTGACAAAATTTTTATTGATTTCAAAGGTAATTATTATGGACATTTGCCACTCATTGATTTTGCATGTAACAACAACTATCAGACGAGTATTTAAATGGCTCCATTTAAAGATTTTGTGGAAGAAGATGTACATATCCCATTGGATGGTTTCAAGTTGGTGAAACAAAGTTAGTAGGTCCCGACCTAGTTCACCAATCCATGGATAAAATTAAGATCATTAAATATCAATTGAAGATTTTTCAAAGTCACCAAAAGTCCGAATGTACAACAAAGAGATTTGGAGTTTAAAGAAGATGATATGATGTTCTTGAAAATTTTCCCATAAAAGGTGTGATGAGATTCAAGAAGAAAAGTTAGCTAAGTCTGAGCTAGATAGAACTGTATAAGTCTTTAAAGAAAATTGTCCAAGTAGACTATATGTTCCTTCTTCCACAAGAATTATCTTTGGTGCATATTGTGTTCCATGTGTCTTTGTTAGAACAATTAATAAGTAACTCAGCTCTTATTGTCTGTAACGACCCGACTGGTCATTTGGAGTATTGTAGCCCAGCTACCCTATTTATCGCTTCTTTTATGTTTAATTATAGATAACTTTTCGAGATGGTTGGTTTGGTCTCAGTGATGTTTTAGAGTTAAATGGGACACTTAGTCCTAAGTTTGAAGGCTTAAGTTGAAAGAGTTAACAAGAGTTTGACTTTTGTGTAGACGACTCCGAAATAGAGTTCTAAGGTTCTTATAGCTTTTTATGGTGATTTTGGACTTAGGCATATGTACAGATGTTTATTTGGAGGTCCGTAGTTCGTTTGGCTTGAATTGGCAAAAGTTGAAAAGTTAAAAGTTTGGAAGGCTGAGAAGTTTGACCTAGAGTTGACTTTATTGATATCTGGTTCAGATATTTTGTTTAGGAAGTAGAAATAGATCTATTGTGTCATTTATGACGTGTGTACAAATTCTGAGGTCAATCGGAGTTAGTTTGGTATGATTCAACATTAGTTTTAGAAGGTAGAAGTTCATAAGTTCGTTAAGCTTGAATTGGGGCGCAATTCGTGATTTTAGTATTGTTTGATATTATTTGAGGCTTCGACTAAGCTTTTATTGTATTTTAGAACTTTTCGATATGTTTGGATAGTATTCCGGGGGCTCGGGTGTGATGCGGATCATGTTTGGCTTATTTTGGACTTGTTGGATTTCTGATGTATCTAGTTCTGGTTTTCCTTCTATGCGATCGCGAGGAAAGGTCTGTGGTCGTTAAGGGTCTATTATGATTGGTGAAACTTTGTGCATCGCATATGCGATGCTTGGAGTGCATTTGCGATGCTTTGTGGTCTTAGGTAACCGCGAGCGCGAGAAGGATCACGCATTCGCATAAGAGGAGGGGTCAATTGGAGGGTAAGGCGCCAGGCCTACGCGATCATGTATTTGGGCTCGCGTTCGCGAAGAGTTAGAGCTGGTAAGAACTGCATTCACGATTGTATCTTCGCATTCGCGAAGTATATTTTTGAGGGCAACATTTTTGTTCTTCGCAATCACGAGAGAATTTCCGTGATCGCGAAGAGGAACAACTGCGTTGCAAAATGTTTAAAACCCTAAATCGAGGTTTAGAATATTATTTCATATTTTGAGTTGTAGAGCTCGATTTTTGGCGATTTTGGAGGGGATTTTCGTGTCTTGGATTGGGGTCAGTTTTTTTTACTCGAGTTAGTTAATTTATCATGATTTCATCCTTGTTTTTGTAGTGCATTTAGTGAAATTAAAGTGAGAAAGTGGGATTTTGGTGGAAACTTTTAAAAAATTAAAAATGGAGCTTTGAAGGTCGATTTGAGTTCGGAATTGGATGATTTTGGTATGGTTGGACTCGTAATTGAATGGGTGTTTCAATTTTGTAAACTTTGTCGGGTTCTGAGGCATGGCCCGGGGTTGAATTTTTGGGATGACTTTCTGATTTTTATAAAGATCGAAACTTTATTGTTTTAAGTTTCTTCCTACAGTACTATTTGTTGATATTTAGTTGTTTGTGACTAGATTCGAATAGTTTAGAGGTCGATACGCATGGAAACGGCTTGTTGGAGTCGTGATTTGCGCTGTTTGGGTTAAGTAACGCATCTTAACTTTGATTTGAGGGCATTTAAAAGATATTGGGGTTATGTATACATTTGGTGATGGGTGTACGTGCGTGCACCGGTTTGTTCGTGGTTTCGGAAGGCCTTTAGTCTAATATATGGCTTGCGTTACTATCATGTCATGTAATCCCTGCGTACACTCTACTTGTTTGATTATTTTAAATGTGAATCATGTTAGACATCATATTCGGTCTATGTGCTAACTGTTTGAGACATGATAGGGCTATTCTTGATATTTCTGAGTTATATTATTTATTTGCACAGATGTTCTCAGTCATGATACTATATCCGCATATGATATCTCTATCTCAATACTTCTTATTTGATTCCTACATGTTGCTCATATGGCTTAAGGGTAAAACTATTTAAATGAATATTTGAGTTGAACGGTAAATGGCTGATATTTGGGATTTAGAGATGGTTTTGTATTGATTTTGAGGTGACGCATAAGCCAGCACATATCTGGATGAGTGTTATTATTTTGAGGCGATGCATGCACCAGGCTCCATTATTGGGCTGAGAAATTATAATTAGCGCTTTGGCAGGTTCCGACCCTCCGGAGTCTGGCATACTAGCAGTGGGCGCCGGCACACCGTTTCACATATGTGCTTGATGATGGGCCGTTATGCCAGGCACACGGGTAGTGCTAAGTGTAAATACTATTGATGTATCTACTATGATACTGTTGATTTACATGTATACTTGACATGTAGGCATAGAGATGTACTTTTCTTATTCTAACTGGTTATTGACCTGCTTTATCTGTATTGGGTTTTAGAATGTTATACATGAAAGCATGCCTAAATTCCTGAAATGAGGACGAGTTGTACGTCATATCATTGATTTACTATTTCTATTGTTTATTGTATGTCGCCTAGTTTTGACTTTTTTGAGAAGCCAAAGTGAGGTCTAAAACCACACAAATAAAGGTTCAATACCTCTTGGACCATAGGTATGGGACATGTAGTGCATGCATTGGGTACGACTTAGAATTGAATTAGAACACTTTTAGGTAACAACTTTAACATAGTAATTAGGTAGCAGGAGTTGATAGTCTGTTCCCACCGAATAATACGAGTAACTCTCTATTTTAAGGGAGTTGTGAAGTATTATTTATATTGTACAGAGTGATCCTTTACATTGTAAAACTTAGGACCCCTCCTTTTAATCTTTATGCGTGGTTATGAATAATTTTATCCCCGCACTCGTGTATGACTTGTACTAATTGTGTTATAATAAAATTCTTTGACTTCTGAACTTCCTTTTTTTATTTGATCACCTAGTTTAATAGTAATCCACATAATCCTAAGCTCAACCGGGACCCACATTGATAGACCTCGAAGAGTGGTTGACACCTTAGTTTTTAGGTAATTTGAGCCCTTATCCGATCTTTGGTAGCATTGACTAGCCAACGGAGTTATTTGCAAATAGGTGCCGTAACACACCTTAAAAATCATTAGGTGGTGATCTCTCTCCTTTAGCACTCTATCTCTTCCAAAAAGGAGTTGTCACGAAGTCCAAACTTGCATTCACAAGAAAATAGGGCATGACAGCGAGCATGCCACCCGATATGGATATTAATTTTGGTATTAACCTGGTATCGAGAATTAAGCCCATCTCTAATCTGCCATATCGCATGGCACCAGCATAGTTAAAGGAATTGAAGTAACAATTTCAGGATTTGCTTGAAAAGGGTTTGATCAGACCAACTTTTTCACCTTTGGGTGCTACGATTTTATTTGCGAACAAGAAAGATGGTCTCTAAGGATGTGTATTGGCTATAGGAAGTTGAACAAGGTTACTATCAAGAACAAGTACCCATTACCGCGTATTGATAATTTATTTGATCAGCTTCAAGGTGCTATAGTATTCTTGAAGATTGATTTGGTAACGGGTACCATCACTTGAAGATTTGGGCTTCAAATTTTGAAGACGGCTTTCACGACCTGATATGGACACTATGAGTTCTTGGTAATGTGGCTTGGGCTGGCAAATGCCCCATCAGATTTTATGCAATTGATGAACAACATGTTTCAGCCGTATCTGCATTACTTCGTTGTTGTGTTTAATGATGATACATTGGTGTATTCTTACAACCACGAGGAGCATGATTAGAACTTGAGGATTGTGCTCTAGAATTTAAAGGAGAAGAAAAATGCTATGTTCGATAAGTGTGAGTTTTGGCTAGACTCAGTGGCATTCTTGAGTCATGTTGTTTCTAGTGAAGGGATTAAGGTGGATCAGCAGAAGATTGAGACAATTAAACGTTGGACCACACCTTATACTGCTACTGAGATATGGAGTTTCCAAGGTCTGGCAGAGTATAATCGCCGCTTTGTGGAGGCTTTCTCGTCCATTGAAGCTTATTTAAATAGATTAACTCAGAAGGGTGCCTCATTCAGGTGTTCTGACGAGTGTGATGAGAGCTTTCATAAGGTCAAGACGGCCATGCCTACAACTCCAGTTCCAGTTTTGCCTTTAGCATCAGGTTTATATACAGTCTATTATTGTCATGCCCGACCTCGAGGAGCATGACGGACGCTCAATCGTGCTAACCTTGTTGAACAAACCTACTTGGTTCCTTCTATCCAATTCTACCCATGAACAATATAAAATCGATATCAAGATATATACATGAGAAGAGTGAAATGCTCTCCAATTTTTTTCCCAATTCTCAAAATAAATTCATTTACGATTTCGAAATATTACAAACTCATAATTATGAGGGAAAACATTCTTGCCAAATACCAACACTTCTAGTTCATTACCTAACATCATACACCACTGACAACCTGTCTACGGAGCCTCTAAGCACAATTAAAGAGTAGTATGGAAGTGCCGAAAATAAGGCCCTGGCTATACCGCAAAACATAAAGTGCAACATCAAGTGATAACAGGCCCGAAATAGAGTAGGGCTCACCAAAAGCTGTTGAATAGGGGAGTAACTGCTAACAAGGACCAAAGCTACCCACCGATGAACCACCTACATCCATTAAATATGCAGCGACCCTGGAAAAAGCGATGTTATTATATATGGAATAGTACTAGAATATAAAGATAAATGTCCTCTTTTAAAATTGAATGCCAATATAAGAAAGGGACAACCATGGAAACAACAAGCAACAATCAATGATATCCAAATGCCAAGGTAAAAGATAATAATTTTAAAAATACGAAGATAATATTGTGAAGATGATAATTAAAGTAAGAAAGTAACATTATTTTTTGTTGGGAGATCTTTAGTACCATTATACCACAGTGATTTTAGCACGAATTCTGATCACGACCCGATAGGCTAGTCCATCTTGGTTGAAGACAGCCAAGCTAAACAAAGTGTCCATGATGCCTCACCCCAATGTGTATGGGTGGAGGTGTAATCACAAACACAATCTCTACACAAAGTGTCCCTGTCGTCTCACCGCAATGTGTGCGGGTAGAGGTATGATCACAAACACAATCACCACCATGTGTGCCTCATAGCGTCTGACCACGACCCGATCGGCTAGGCCGTCTCACCATAATACCGTGTGGATCGACATCACCTCTGCTGGCAATCATTCCATCCCAATTAAGGGGAATATTCTTAACCTAACAATCTCGTCCTAACTAAGGGGAATAATCACAATTCACTTCTACACCGGGACGTATAGTTTTGGGGTTAGGTTATTTAGACCTACGCTTCCTCGGTGACCGTTGAACTCCCAATAACGTTTTTGATTTGCGTACAAAGGAAACAACAATACAACTGCATTTGCCTCATAACCTTTTACACCGTATATGGCTTCATTGGCACTTTCAACCACTTACAACATTATTATTTTATTAGCTATCTTGGCCATACATATGATTCTTGTTTCACGGCACAATGGCCGTATGTCATATTCCAAATGTTCTTTTCTTTACTTTCAAGGATCATCATCATAAAAATCAACAAATATAGAATATTCCGGAAATCACAACTTCAACTTCATTAGAAATGAAGACCGTAAATACAATGGATTTCTTTTAATAAAATATAGTAAAATAATTGGCAATCGAAGTGCAAGTTATAATCATAATGGAGCAACACACCATTTATTCTTGAATCTTTTCCCCAAAAAGGGCAATGCACAATTTCAACTCATGAATATGTAAGAGCTCAAAACACTTTGAAAATACTTACAAAATATAGCATTAGTTAAAACAACCATATTTGGGCATGCCTGGAGTACATATACTTTTTGGCAAATCTATTTTCAAAGAAATTTTTTCAACGATTGAATTAAGGATCATTTCATAATATTTTACATGTCACCTCATTTCATTGGCACTATTGGTCACAAATATAACTTTCATTCTTGTCACGGTGGCCACACTTTATATATCCGACTCACTTCTTTTATTTTCAAGCGTATTTATAGATTATCAACAACACAAGCATTCAAAACCAAGGCCTTAAGGTACATATATGAGCAATTAAGAGTCTTAAGCACATTTTAATACACATATAATTCCTGAACACCTTTCCAAAGGATAACATAATGCGATAGGAACGCGTTTTGAATACATATCTTTCAACACTTTGTTTACTCGGGATAATCGAATTTGTTAGGAACAACTAAGAACATGAGAATTAGGTACTTGAGCTAACCATACTCTAGACTTACGAAAACATCATGGAATTAAATTCTAAGAGAGTAATTTAGCCAACATGGCTTGCTTTGAGCTTTCCTTAAATTACTGCAGTGTTCCGGAAGTCCTATCAACTTCGACCTATTTAGAACCATAGCAAAATTGAACACAAATTAGTAAGATATTCATTGTTTTAGCTTATATGAGCATTTTATTAAATACTAGATGCAAAAATTTGACCACAAAGGTCATTACACAACATTTCCTTCACTCCAAAATCCAATATTTACCCATTTGAGCTCAACAATATTCCATAAACCTTATCGGTACATGCATGTATAACTATACTCTTGGATCCAAGAATCATACTCCCAATCACCTATCTTCTACCCAAACTCGAAATCAGAGACTATGGTTAGAACTTTACCTTTTGGGTGAAGATCTTGTAAGATTTTCTCATAAATTCACCAATTCTTGAGCAAGGATTGACGAACAATTAGTTTAGGGATTTATCCTCTCACTATAGGGTACTTCCTCTCACTAAGTATATCAAACATTCCTTAAAAAGTTTGTCCCTTTTGTCTATTTATCAAGATAGGGTCAGGTTAAAAAAATAAAAATAATGGACCTTACGAAATACGGACCGTGCTACAAAACAGGCTTGGAAAGCTCTGTAGCGAGCTACATACCAGGCTTCACGAAGGATATAGCACTGTCTAGCGCTCTATAGACTAGGCTTCGCGAGGGATATAGCACGGTCTAGCACGTTATAGACCACGCTTCGTGAGGTTGAAATGAGGCCTAATGTGACTATACATACTTTACCTTTATTAGCAATTCACATAAGATCTTCATGGATAAAATATTGAGAATAACTCATTCACTCTCTTCAACTCTACATATCTACACCGAACACTCGAACTAAAACTTTAGCGACCTTCAACAATTACTCTAAGATGTGCTAGCATGAATATGATAATAAAATTTTTGACCAAATATGTTTGATCATGGGATGATGCTTGTTCTTTGACATGTTTGAACCTTCAACCCCCATAGATCTAAATAGGAACAATGACGTTTCGTGTTTGAGCTGAAATTATTCAAGAATCCATCGATATGCTGATTAGGGTATTTCATGGGGTTATGTCCTAAGAGACATAATGGTTACTACCAATAGAACTGACATGGTTAATCATTTTGATGACATCATTGATTCGATAAATGAGGCATAGAGTTAACTAGAACACATTGATGATGTGGGAACCATGTACATGATCCCGAGATGCAAAAGAAGTGAGTCATTTTAGACATGTGACATATGGGAGACATGATCGGGAGAATAAAGACATTACATCAATTATTCTTGGAAGACTATGAGTTATGAAAATGATAGTGACAATTTTTTTATTCCATATGTGCCTTGTTCGGCAATAGTAAGCCGCACGAAGAAATAGCCAAGTACGTGACATCGGTCTTCTCGAAGAGTGAAGGGAAAACCAATTTAACTCAACATGAGAATATTCTGCCACCCTTGAAGTTGCATTACATTCTTAACATTAACTGACACAAGGAATCTATGCCACAAGACCATGAGGTTTAAAAAAGAGGTTGATCACCTATAAGATTACTATAATTTTGATAACTTAACCCTCTTCCCGATGATCGATCATATATGAGAGAACTAGAAATATGATAAACTTGTCTTTCAAATCAAAATTCTAAAGATAAGTGCTAATATCTGAAACATCTAATTTCAACCTTTCAGGAGTTAAATCGCATATCCAGGGCATCTTAATATTGGGACAAAATCATGAATTGGCTTAAGGATAATGTGTCAGGAACAAAACCCACGGGCTACGACGGGCGCTCGGCACTTTACTCAGCTGAGTACCAACGTTACGTATCTTTCTTATTACACTATAATATACACATGACATACGAGCCTAATAGGCCAACGTGCTCATCTTAGGGCGACAAGGCCTTACAATCTTTCGCGTACACGACATATGTCTACAAGCCTCTAAGAGCACAGAAATATAATAAAGGTCGGGACAGAGACCCGCCATATCAAACAATACATTTCGAAGTTATACTAACCATACAAGCAACTCCGTAGTAAATGGAGCGCACCAACATCTTCCGCTGAGCTGATAGCCTACGTGGAGGGCTCTCGACCTGTCTATCGGGACCTACGAGCATGAAATACAGCGTCCCTAGGCAAAAGTGACGTCATTACAAAAAATGTACCGAGTATGTAAGGCACATAAATAAGTTCATAGTAGATGTGGAAGAAATATGGAGTACATGACTCAACCTGTAAGTCTGAATAACTTTGTAAATCATGAAATAATTATAGTATCATGCATATGCGTATAAATGTCATGTCGTGCATAGTTACATATTTCATAATATCATCAGCCTCTTAGGGCATCCTATCATATCATTCGGCCACTGTGGGCAAAATCATCAACGTATACCAGCTGATCAAGTGGTGGTGCGTATATAACACCACAACTTTTCCCATATCCCATATTCCATATACATATATTTATATATATACGCATATATAACACCATATGATGGGTCAATACACATGTATAAATGATTGAAATGCATGAAAAATACGTGAAAATCTCAATACTCCTTCCGGATAAACTTTTCCAACTGCGTATTATTCTGAGACCAATAAACAGAAGATAATAATAATTCTCATTGGGAATCAAGAATATAGACACCCTACTATATCTATGAATAGAGTAATTTATAAAAATTGTGTATTTATTCGTTTCTTCAGTATAATTTGGATCATGCCAAACGAAATGAGGGAGGGCCTGAACATAACGTTCCTTGAATTATTTGATTGAAGTGAAGCTTCTGCTTCTGTGCAATATGTTGGAATGAGAAAATGAAACATTTGCCTCTGAATTGGAACGAAACTTTGCTTGAATTTATTGAAATCTTGAACGAATTTGTTCTGCTTCTAATGTTTTGTGTATTAAAGACAGAAATGGATTTAATCCTAATACTTAAACTTTGAAATTTCAATTGAACTCTTTGGCTAAGAGTTTGGACGAGAATGCCTTCTGTTTCCATGTTTTTGATTTCAAGCCAAGAAATGAATTGAAGCTTAGATTGTCTAATTGGATCAGATTCTTCAAGGGTTACTAGGACTTTAATGTTTCATGACTTGGTTATATTAGGTAGACACCTATACCCATTTCATAATGACTTACCTTTCTTGAATAGTGGCCTTGTGCCACCTTCCTTTGGGTATAATTGATTAAGTTTTATTCACTTATTAGTTAACTGGTTAATGTTCTATTACCCGACAAATAATTAAGTACCCGCATAATTTAAAAATTACCACAAATTACTTAAAATTCTATTTAATTTTAAAAATACTTCATACATACATTATATATTATATTACCGTAATCATATGGTACCTTGTGTGGTGCTAGTTCATCGCTCGATCCATATATTATTACAAATTGTCCACTTTCAACGAAACTCGTTTTCTTTAATCTGCGTACCCCTTTATCCTTCATAACACTTATTTATCATTTGTTATAAATAGCATAAGTACGTTAACGTAATGAGCATAAGTATGTTAACGTTACGATGATCTCATCCCCAAGTCTATGTCGGTTAACTGAAAACGAAATTTTAAGGTACGAAAATGCGAGATGTAACATCCTTCCCCCCCTCCCCCCGCTAGAAACATTTGTCCTCGAATGTTTAATTCTTCGGGATTTATATAACTTTGGTAGAGTCTCCTTTGTAACAACTCTACTACCAACTCTTGTTGTAGAAACTCAATAATTTAATGCCACATAGGACCACAATTATTAATAACGATGATGGCCTCACACGACCAATAACAATAGCTAGCACAAGAATTCGCACACGCACCTTGAGGTTATGACGTCTCAGTCGGACCCTGCTCTGGAGGAGGAAATAAGTAGAGATATATAGACATCATGTATTCCTCTACCTCCCAAGTCATTTCTTCCACATTGTTGTTTCTCCAAAATACTTTCCGAGGCTACCTCCTTATTCTGCAGCTTGCGGATTTGTCGGTCTAGGATGGTAACCGGATGTTCCTCGTATGATAAGTCTTTTGTAATATGTACATTATTCGTGGGTACCACTCTGGTAGGATCGCCAATGCATTTTCGTAACATAGATACGTGAAAAACCGGATGAACAAACTCCAACTCTGGGGGAAATTCTAACTCATAATCTACTTGGTGCACTTTCCGAATGATACTATGAGGCACAATATAACATGGGCTGAGTTTGCCTTTCTTGCCAAGCCTCATCAGACCCTTCATAGGCGACACCTTTAAAAATACCCAGTCATCAACCCTGAACTCTAAATCTCGACGCCGTATGTCGGAATATGACTTCTGACGACTCCGAGCTGTCAATAGCCGATCCTGAATCAAATTTACTTTTTCTATGGCTTTCTAAACCAGGTCTGGCCTTGTAATCCAGGTTCTCCAACATCAAACCATCCTATGGGCGACCTATATTTCCGTCCATAACGAGCTTCGTATGGAGCTATATGAATAGTGGAATAATAATTACTATTATATGCAAACTCAATAAGCGACAGATGATCATCCCAACTACCTTTGAAGTCTATTACACAAGCTCGTAACATATCCTTTAGTGTTTGAATACTACGCTCAGCCCATCTGTCTGGGGATGGAATGCGGTACTAAGACTGACTTGAGTCCCCAATCCTTTTTGGAAGAACCTCCAAAAGTTAGTTGTAAACAGAGATCCTCTATCCGAGATGATAGACACCGGGACACCATGTAGTCGTACTATCTCCTTGATATAAAGCCTTGCATAATTCTCTGAGGAATATGTAGTTCTAACAGGCAGAAAATAGGCTAACTTTGTAGGCCTATCCTTTAAGTATAAATATCAGTCCTTCAATGCTCCTTCATTACTATTCATCTTAAGAATCATGTCCTAATCTCATGTTATACTTTGTAACTTGTATCTGACCATTTTTTATTCACCTCAATGTTGATCTATAATCCTCTACTTGAAAACTTGAAACTTCTAACGTAATACATTAACGCTAGGGCCTACGTTAAATTTAGGAATATTTGAAGTGATTTCTATAATCATATTTCATAGTGTCTCAATGTGATTCACCTTTTGGGGGTATCGTAATTTCTTGCCTCCAGCGAAATCTTTTCTCCTTCTCTTCTTCTATTTTCCTTTTTGTTTCAAATCATTATTCTAACGAAGGCCCAAACATCATCCTTTATCTGTCACAATTATACCCACATTTTATTACTAGGTCAGCATTTCATTCTTTCTAAATGCTATTAATCTTAGATTCCTTTGGGTTTATTCAGGCTATACTGAACTTTCAATAACTTATAGAAACCATTATCTCTCTTGTTTTCATGGACTTAATCCTGCGGACTTATCCATTCTCGTCACCCTTTTTACTTGCCTTTCCTCATCCTTACTCATGTTTTCTTAAAACTTTGTCGCTCTACCATACTTTAAGTTGCAACCTATAAATATCCATTTATAATACTCGCACCTCTGGACATACACAATTCTGTGGGAGCTTCGTACTGACTTCTTTTGAGGCTGGTACTTATGGTTGTTTGTGTTATTATTATTGAACATCTGATATTAGGAGTAACTCTGTCATGTTCTCAAGCATAACTTCTATAATTTTTCTAGGTCCAATAATCAGACTCCTGATTTTCTTGGGTAATGTAATTCTTTTGTTTCATATTCCTTCTGACCAACCTTTACGTAGGCTTAAGCCATCTTTCGCTCTGTGGCTCATGGTATCAGTTATTACCTTAGCCTTTCTTGGGCGTTCTGGAATATCCATGATACAATCTTCTAACTATTCAATCCTTTGTCTATGCCGTGGGCTCAATTATTTCTTTTAACTTATAACGAAGTCTTCTATGGCTTTATGATTGTTAATAAATATGCTACCTGGATAATGTTCCAAAATCTTGAGTGTATCCATAACGTACTAACTCTGGATCATTGATCAAATAATTCTTTCATTCCATCTTAGCTTTCTTTCAATGTAAGCTATCACTTTTCCTGGTCTTTCTGCCCCTTGTTGCATCCATACTTAGCTTATCTTAGTGCCCTCACTTGCTAGAGCTTTCATACAACTCATATGATCTCGAATATTACTTTTAATTCTGACTTCCCATTCATTAGCCATGGTAGGTACCACTTTCCTTTGGAAGGCTTACAATGTTGTTGTGAGATTGTTGTTACATGACCATTTCCTCTTTGGGTCGTTGTGCTTAGGTTGAAGCCTTATTTCTTATCTCCTCAACTAGTCTTTCATTGTAGTACTTAGGGAGAACCCTTGACACTCATAAATCTATGATATTATTGTGGATCTTTTTGATGTCATTACTTGCCTATAATCATACGTAGTTGCCTACTTCCATGCCCTTGTGCTTGTATGGTTGCTTCTGAACTGATATTTTGACTGCCTTCCTAGTGGTACTTTCTTTTATCCCCGTAACACTCATACGGTAATTTTAACTACCCCAACTCTTGTTTGTATATAACTCGAGTATTATAATGATATTCTTCGATGCTTAATTCTCCATGTAAGGTTCTACTATGTTTATCTTACACGATGTGATGAGTCGTCTGTAACCTCCTGTTTAGCCATAACTGGGATCTTCCTGATCAATTTCTAACTACTCGTTGCCCCATATATCAATATTCCTCATAATCTTTCTTAGGTTATTTCCTTTGTCTTAACTTATGTCTCGTATTGGCTCCTTATTTATTAATAACAGCTCGGGTAGTAACCTTTACTTCCTCTCCTTGACGTTGTGCTTGCACAATATTCTTGAATCGTAACGTATCTGTAAGATTTGGATAAGTGACATCTCATTACTCTTTCATTTATCACCTTCTTCCTTTACCATTCCATATTCACTAGAATCACTTAATTCTGACTTAATGCCACATCACTCCATATTCCCCTCTTTAGGAGTGTACTAAGAGCTGAAGCTATGAGGATCTACCCATAGATGTTTTACCTCTTCATCTTTGGCGTCGTTTCTCAACATCAATGATCCTACTCGCCTTGCGGCAATCCTTCTATACCAAGGATGAAAAATTCCATTACTTGCGAGGGTGACACTTAGCATAACTGGCGTATACGGTCTCTTAAGCTTAATTTTGCTCACACTGCTTGCTTTATGGAAGTGTCCCCCTCAATGACCATTCTATAAATTCATCATGAATCTTCTTCTGTGGTCCATTCTATTATCGCTATAACAGAATCTGAAATTCCTATGATGCCGAGTATATTCAAATCATCAGTCCCTAATTCATATTTTGTTTATCTTGTTTACCAGCTCATACTGATTTCTATTCCTCTGGGGATTAATTCTCCCTTCTAGTATTCACGTTGGAGTCACGAACTTATTTCTTGAAATGAGGATATAACCTTATGGCCTATAATCTTTTGTTGTCTTAAGGCCCATCGTCTCTTTCTTCATTTGACTATAGGTTCTGTAACACTCTACCGTTTACATCCATGTATCACACCTTATTCATAATGGTTCCTTATCTCTCTTCTCATTACTCTGCTAATATTTCTGCATATCCCTTTTCTTGTGAAAACTTCAGTAAGAAATTCTTTCGCTTTTAGCTTTCCTTTGCTCCATCCAGTGGCTCTTCAAGTTGCTTAACATTTTTGCTTTATTTGGGACACGAGTCACACTAAGGTAATATTCATCCCTTCAAGGCATATAGTGCATGTCTTTGTAGTACTCATATCTGGCTGCGCTATTTTAGACTGCACCACTAGGTGTCTCATAAAGAGATTTATTAGCATATTTGCATTATCCTTCGGAAATGTCAACTAACGCAATCAATTAATCCATTATATCTTCTTATACTACTTTTCTTAACCCCCATAGGGCATATCTGGAATGGGTGCAACCAATTTTATATACCTCTGTTACTATTGAATATAACTCAAAAAGCTTATGTTCCTCTGCCTCAATTATAAACGCTGTTAACCTTCATTAACTGGGTATCTCGTACCCTTTTTCACCTTGCTCCTTTTACTTACTGAAACTTGTACTTATCTTCTTAATCTCTCATTGTCCTTCACCATAAAGATGAATAGGTATTCATGCCTTAAGGCTTCTTATCATGAAGCATACACCTTTCATGATCTGCTAAAGACCTCATATTTACTTATCATAGGCATCATACAAAAATCCAATTCCTCTGACTCAGCTCTTCCACAACTATCTCTCTTTCCAACCTTCTTTCCAGATGTAGACATCGTATTATTACGAATAAAATAGAATTTCGAATTTGAATTCTTAAAAGTGAGATCTACCACATGATCTAGAGTACGAAGAAAGAGTGACAATTCTAAATGCCCTATAGTCTCCTGCTTATAAGTGTGGTGCACGACACACCCATAAACAAGACTCTACTAGACACGGCTTGTAGACTCCCTCGGAAAAACTGCACTTATACTAGTTTTGTCACGACCCAAACCGATGGGCCCCGATGGGTGCCCGGTATCTTACTCAATCGAGAACCAACATAACATATATTTCTTATTACACTATCACATACACGTGACAAACAAGCCTAATAGGCCAATATGATTATTTATAAACTCAAAACATAGGCCGACAAGGTGGTACAATCTTTTGCATACACGACATATGTCTACAATTCTCTAAGAGTACATAAATGTCATAAAGGTATGGACAGAGTCCCACCATATCAGACAATACACATCTAAGTCATACTAACAAAACAAGCAACTCTGAAGCAAATTGAGCGCACCAACATCTTCTGCTGAGCTGATAGCCTACTAGGAGGGCCCTCGACCTCTCTATTGGGACCTATGGGTATGAAACACAGTGTCCCTAGGCAAAAGGGACGTCATTACAAATAATGTACTGAGTATGTAAGGCACATAAATAAGTACGTAACAAACATGGAAGAAATATGGAGTACATGACTCAACCTATAAGTCTAAATAACTTTGTAAATAATGAAATAATTATAGTATCATGTAGATGCGTATATATGTCATGTTGTGCATAGGTACATGTTTCATAACATAATCATCTTCTTAGGGCATCCCATCATATCATCCTAGCCACTATTGGCAAAATCATCAACGTATACCAGCTGATCAGGTGGTGGTGCGTATATAACTCTATAACATTTCCCATATCCCATATACATAAATTTATATATACGCGTATATAACGCCATCTGTTCATGGGTCAATGCACATGTATAAATGAGTGAAATGCATGAAAAATACGTAAAAATCTCAATACTCCTTCCGGATAAACGTTTCAACCTGCGTATTATTATGAGACCCATGAACAAAAGATAATAATAATTCCCATGGGGAATTAAGAATATAGACACCCCTACTATTTTTATGAATAGAGTAATTTATAGAAATTGTATATTTGTTCATTTCTTTAGTATAATTTGGACCATGCTAAAAGAAAGGAGGGAGGACCTTAACATACATGTTCCTTGAATTATTTGATCGAAGTTGTAACATCCCGTACATTTAGACCAGGTGTGGACATATTAAATGGGTATTAATTTGATATTTTAGACATATGAAGTCCTAGCAGGATGATTATGGGTAAAAATAGCTATTCTGGAATCAAGACGGAGAGTGAGGTGCATAAGATTAGGCAAAATCGCCTAAGTTTGCAGAAGAATTGTCTTCTAATAGAGTTTAGTGAAAATTTTTAAAGAAATTGGTGTTACAAAAAGCATGACATTTATAGGAATTTGAAATAGCTTTCCAAAGATATATTGTGGAGCCAAAACGGAGCTCTGCGCAAAAGGTTATGCGCGTTTTACAGAACAGTATGTGATATGCGCCCTTCAGTGCACCCCTAGCATGGCCGCAGTTCTTTTGAGGCAGTGTTACTGCTGTTTTGCATGGTCAGTAGAGCGGTCGGGTCTTCAGGTGTGTGGGGCCACTCTTGGAGGATCGATTAAAACCATACTTCATCCCCCACATCCCTAAAACATAAAAACTTGCTCTAGAAATGGAAACTCTCAAAAACCTAACTCCTTAAAGGTCCCTCCACCATCCAAGTTAAGCTCTAATGGTGATTATAAGTTAATTTCATTTTTCCAACATCTTATTAATATGGTTAAACCCTCCACACCATTAGATATTCAATTGAGACATCATTGTTAAGAGAAGGAACCCTAGAACTTGAATTCAAGAAGATTGAACGTCAAGAAGGTAATATCTTCACCCTCTAATTGATTATAGCGTTGGGTTAATAATTGTAGAATACAAATTCATGAGATATGAGTTGATGGGTTTGATAGATAAGCATGAACAATTATAGGTTTGTCTTGTTGATTGTTGATTATTGGTTAAGGGTGTTGTTTGTCTTATAGGTGAAGAAGAATAACATTGATTATAAGAAATTTCGGATTTTAGAATTTATCAATCAAGAGAATGGCTTTTTGACCATAGAAACACCATTAATAAGGACTACGGAGCTTTATGTCACTAAGTGTTTGAGAAAATGCTTAAGTAACCAAAACATTAGAATTATTGCTAATGTGGAATCACTTTGACTTATATTGATATAGATTAAAGTTTAAAGGGTTGACGAATTTTGTATTACGCTCAAGAGAAGTAAGTTAAGGTATGTGAGGCTAAATCTCTATGTTTGGGAATTTTAATGTTTCTCCCTACACTACGTTTCTTTTATGACATTACCAATTTCCTCAGAAATATAGTTAAGCCTACTTCCTTAAATAGTTGTAGAACTTCTATTCTCTAGCTTCATAACTCGTTCACCACTTTCATTCTGAACGTTGTGAGCCCAGTGTGCATTCAATATAGACTTGGGTTAGATGCCCCCAAGAATTAATATAAATTACTCAATATGCCATAAACAGTTGAAGTTTCGGTGTTAATAATCAGTACAAGAATACATGTCTCAGTCTAGCCCTATTCAATATTCCAGTATTATGTAACTCACTGTGATCCAGTATTCCAGTATCATGCAACTCAGTGTGATTCAGTATTTCACTATTAGGTATTGTAGATTGATTCTCAGTTCCTGAATGTTGAACACCTATATTTGGGCATGAGGCCGTAGTTTATTTGCTTTATGCATACTTGGGCCTGAGGCTGTAGTTTATGCTTTATGCATGTTTTGGCGTGTGGCCGTAGTTTATGTATTCGTATACTTGGGCCTGAGGTCGTGCCTTGTGCACATATATATTGGGCCCGAGGCCATAGCTTATTCAGATAAATAGGTTGTTCATCATTCAAAAGAGAGAGTATTCACATCCTTACTTCCTTTGTTCTGTTCAGTTATCAGTTAGCATTTCAGTTACCAGTTATTAATTATCAATTATCATTTCAGTTTCTGTTTCAATAGTATCATTTCAGTACAAATTATCAATTCTCAGTTATCAGCTTAGTTTCAGTTTCAGCATCTATAATTCTTTCTTTTAGTTTCTTTACATGCCAGTGCAATTCAGTTGATGATTCAGAGTGCCAGGATTATCGTACTAGCTGTTGGTGATCCCTAGTTCTTTTAGGGCATTATCATTACTTTACGGTCTTTCAGTATTTATAGGCAGTCATTGTTTTTAATACTTCATTACAGGCTTCCTAGACTAGAGCGAGAGTTAGATAGAGTCTTAGGATTTTCATGTTATGCTATGTTGGCTGCAAATATATTTCAAAATTGTATTAGTATTTGCGCACTTTGATTTTTATTATTCAGACTTTCAGTATAGCAGCATGTATTAGTTTATCTTCTGTATTGAGTATGTTATAATATAACATGTTGGTTCAGCCAGCCAGTTGGTTCACTCGGTTACATATAGTCAGGCACCGATTGTCGTGTTATGTCCAGTCCTAGGTTCAGGGAGTGACAAAGCTTGGTATCAGAGCACTAGGTTTAATAGTATTAGGTAGTCTATGAAGCCATGTCCAGTGGATTTTCTTTTATATTTGTGTGTCGGGCACTCATATAAACAGTTAACTACCAAGACATCCAGGGTTGTCTCATTTCTTTCTACTCTAGATCGCGCCATGAAGCTTAGAGCAATAGTTAACCTTCTCTTCCTATCGAATTACAAACATATTGGATGCCCAAGCGACGCACATGAGAAACCTATGGTCCTAGAGAGGATAATTGCCCAAGGGGTATAATTATGGAGTACAGCTTGGTAAATATGAGACTTTAGAGGACGTTAAAAGTGGGCTGCAATGGATAGTAGTACATATTAAAGCATAACCTTATTAGAAAGTACAAAAGCAATTATGATGTTTTATGGTTATCAGTTTACCTCAGTTACCAGTGATACAGTCTTTTAGTTAGCAAGTTTGTGGTTATTCAGCACTTCAGTATTCAGTTATATGTATACCAAATATCCAATTTTCAGTGTATCAAAATTTCTGGTTACTTGTGAGTACACAGTGATACATATGGATTCTCAAAGAAAATTAAGTAACGGTGATTATAGTGAAACATTCACTCACCGGATGTCGCATGAAGTGCTTTATCAGATGATGGTATACTCTGAAGGATAAGTTTGTGTATGGTAATCGTATGTGTTTGACCTCAGAGAACAATTTCTTTTAATTCTTGCGAAAGGAGCCACGTGTAGGATGATGATAGTTCAGATGTCAGACCCTAACAGTGGTCACTATAGTTTTGACAGAAAAGAGCCTAAAGGTAAAATACCTAGGAGTCAGAAACGATTACATTATTAGAGATGTATTTTTCGTAGAACTCATGCCAATGACTAGAAGATATGATGTATGCAATGAGAACCAAGAGAAGGCAATAGTGAATTTTAGGGAATAATTCTAAGTTGCTTAGATTTGTTCAAATCAGAACTAGAAGTACCACATTAGCAAGCTAGTATAAGAAGTAGTTATTTATATAAGATAAGAGATATGGCAAGTCCCCCTTAGGTTACGTGACCAAGTGTTTATCGTGGATGTTTATAGTATGATATAATTTGGTATTGTATAGAATGTTTGGGGGTTAGATATTCTAATTTTATTTATGACAGATTCATTCCCTAAGTGTGATCCATGCACATAGTTTAGAAAAAAAAGAATAGTATGCGACCATAGAATAGGGTCGGATGATGAGGGAAGTTAGAAATAGCCTTATGCTTCACTTTAGTTATTCAAAGCAGAACATGAACACATGACGCTAGCAGGTAGTTAGTAAAATAATAGTTAGTATGTTTGAGCAGATACAATGAATCAACACTTTCAACAAAGCTAGTACAGGTACAATTTTGATCTACTTAGTAAAGTTAACGAAAGTGAGTGGATGACAGTTTGAAATACCGAACGTGTGTTAGAACCCAAAGAGTTTAAGTTAAACATGAATTACACTGGTAGTGGAAAAAAATCAGCTAGTAGTAAGAGAGCAAGCTATAGAAGAATAGCCTTCAGGAAATATCGAATTGGGGTTTCCCCAAGTTTGACAGTGTGAATGGAGTTAAATTATTAAGATTGTGTATGATAGTTTTTCGTTAAGTGAATAAATAAGTTTTTCCTAGTAAGAAAGATTTCTTCGAAGTAAGTTCGAAATGAGTCGTCATTAACGTAGAGGGCAAAGAATTGCATAAAATATGGAAAGTTATTTGGATCCCAACAAAAAGAGAAGGATCCACAAGTATAAGACATTTGGTCTAAGGGATGACGTAAAAATATTCAGTAAGTCCAGTTAGATATTTGAAACCCGAATAGTTTGCATGGGATATGAAAAAGAAAAATCAGTTCGGTAATGAGGGAAAATTTTGTAAAATTACCACAAGGATTATGTCTAGCATGTACAGGAAACACAAAGTGAGTATAATGATCACTGAGCTTGTTTATTGATGACAAAGTGATCATAGAAAAGCTGTAAACTCATGCCTATTTATGTGCTATGAGGGTAGTGCCATTGCACGAGACTCTAAAGTTTATAGTACATGTCAAAGACATAGGTCACAATAATGCTATAAGTGTTATCAGGAAGTGCTTAAGAAGATAAAGTGGGAGAAGTATAACTTATGATTGAGGTAGATAAGACAACTCTTGTGAAATAAGTTCACCGCTTAGCCTAGTTAGGAGTTCTATTTGCGTATTGCAAAGATAGTAGAGTTGTTGTCTAGAATATGACTTGTTCCCCCTTAGTAGCCGAAGAGAAGGAGAAACAATGTGATGATCCCTACGTGTTACAATTGAAGAGGAGGTTCACAAGTATAAAATGATGGCTTTTGAATAAAGGGAGATAATGGTACTTTGAGGTACTAAGACAGATTTTGTGTTCCATACATAGATGGACTTAAAAAGATAAGATCATGTCAGAAGCCTATAATTCCTAGTATTCTTTCCATCCAAGTTCCCCAAATATGCATCATGACCAAGGAGATTGATTGGCTGAACGAAATGAAAAAGAACAATACAGACTTTGCGGCCAATTGTCTGAATTGTTAGCAAGTGAAAGTCGAGCAGCAAAAAGCCTAGTATTTTATCACTGAATACACATATTTTGAGTGGAGATGGTAAATATGGAATTTATAATAGGATTATCATTGTGATTTTAAAAGCATGATTTGATTAGAAGATTGTAAATCGATGTACCAAGTCCGCACATGTCATGCCAGTAAAGACTATAGATTCAACAGAAGATTATACTAAGTTATACATTATGAAAATCATCTAATTACATAGGACTCCATGGTCCGTCATTTGGGACTCTAGTGCTCAGTTTAAATGAACTTATAGAAGTTCTTTCAGAAAGGATTAGGCACAAGTTTTTCATCATCAGAAAGATGGCAAGGCAGAGCGCATCATTCAAACAGTTGCGGATATATCTTTGATGTTAAAAGTAATTGGGAGGATCACATACCTCTCATTAACCTTGTTAATAATAACACCTAACATTTTAGTATCAAGATAGCACTGTGAGAGACTATGTATGGGCGAAGGTTTAGATCGCCAATTGGTGGTCCAAAGTTGGTGAAGAGGAGTTGTTGGGACCAAATTTGGTCTATCAGACTGTAGAGAAAATTAAGTTTATTCAAGAGCATTTGGAGATGTTAGAGTTCCATGTTGGTGATTGGGCATTTCTGAACGGTCCTAAATATATCACATCATATACAATCCTATAAAAGATCGGTCAAATAGCTTATGAGTTGGAGTTTCCACCAAAATTAGCGGTGGTACAACCAGTGTTTCACGTATCATGTTATAAAATTCAAGTTTCTAGTACTTACATGCTCCTGTCAGTTCAGTACTCAGATACTCATGTCAGTTTAGTACTCAGATACTCATGTCAGTTCAGTACTGAAATAATCATGTTAGTTCAGTACTTAGATACTAATGTCCGCTCAATACTCAGGTACTCATGTTAGTCCTATACTTATAAATTCATACAAGCTTAGTACTCAGATTACTCAAATATTCGTTCCAGTTCAATATTCATATATCCATGTTGGTTTAGTATTCATGTATCCATGACAGACCAATATTCAGTCAATGCAGTATTCATTCAGTTTAGTATTGCAACCGTTTAGTAATCATGTATTCATTCAGTTTAGTATACAAGTGTTAATGAAGGTTCATGTTTCCACCAAACCCATTTAAGGACCGGAGTTAGCAGAAGTTAAAGTCAGGATAATCATTCGAGGATGAATGATCCCAAGGGGGACATAATGTAATATCCCGTACATTTGGACAAGGTGTGGACATATTAAATTGGTATTAGCTTTATATTTTAGACATATGAAGTCCAAGAAGGATGATTATGGGTAAAAATAGCTTTTTTGGAATCAAGACGGAGAGTGAGGTGCATAAGATTTAGGAAAATCGACTACGTTTGCAGAAGGTCTGTCTTACAGCATCGTTTAGTGAAAAACTATAAGGAATTTGGAAAAATACAAATTATGAAAATTTTAGGCATTTGAAATTTTTTTCCAAAGATATATTGTGAAGCCCAAACGGAGCTCTTTGCAAAAAGTTATGTGCATTTTACAGAACAGTATGCGATATGCATGCCCTGTAGTGCGCTCGTAGCCCAGCCGCACTTCTTTAGAGGCAGTGTTACTACTGTTTTGTGTGGTTAGTGGTGCGGTTAGGTCTTCAGGTGCACAAGGCCGCTCGTGGAGGGTCGTTTAAAGCCATACTTTGTCCCCCACATCCCCAAAACTTAAAAACTTGCTCTAGAAAGTGTAAATCTAAAAAACCTAACTCCTTAAAGGTCCCTCCACCATCCAGGTAAGTTCTAATGGTAATTATAAGTTAATTTCAATTTTCCAACATCTTACTAATATAGTTAAACCCTCCATACCATTTGATATTCGATTGGGACATCATTGTTGAGAGAAGGTACCCTAGAACTCGAATTTAAGAAGATTGAATGTCAAGAAGGTAATATCTTCACCCTCTAATTGATTATAGCGTTGGATTAATGATTGTAGACTACAAGTTCATGAGATATGAGTTGATTGGTTTGATAAATAAGCATGAACAATTATATTTTTGTCTTGTTGATTGTTGATTATTGGTTAAGGGTGTTGTTTATCTTATGGATGAAAAAGAATAACATTGATTATAAGTAATTTGAGATTTTAGAATTTATCTAGGATCAAGAGAATGGCTTGTTGAGCGTAGAAATATCATTAATAAGGACTATGAAGCTTTGTGTTACCAAGTATTTGAGAAAATGCTTAAGTGACCAGAACATGAGAATTATTGCTAATATGGAATCCTTTTGATTTGTATTGATATATATTAAAGTTTAAAGGGTTGGCGAATTTTGTATTATGCTCAAGAGTAGGAAGTTAAGGTATGTGAGGATAACTCTCTATGTTTGGGAATTTCAATGATTCTCCCTATACTACGTTTCTTTTACGACGTTAGCAATTGCCTCAAAAAATATAGTTAAGCCTAGTTCCTTGAATAGTTGTAGAACTTCTATTCTCTAGCTTGATAACTCGTTCACCACTTTCATTCTGAACGTTGTGAGCTCAGTGTGTATTCAATAGAGACTTGGGTATGATGGCCCCGAGCCTTAATATAGGTTGCTCAGTATGCCATAAACAGTTGAAGTTTCAGTGTTCATAATCAGTACAAGAATACATGTCTCAGTCTAGTCCTATTCAATATTCCAACATTATGTAACTCAGTGTGATCCAGTATTCCAGTATCATGCAATTCAATCTAATTCAGTATTTCACTTTCATGTATTGCAGTTTGATTCTCAATTCCTGAATGTTGAACACATGTATTGGGCCTGAGGTTGTAGTTTATATGATTTATGCATACTTGGGCCTGAGGCCGTAGTTTATGTTTTATGCATGTTTGTGCTGAGGCCGCAGTTTATGCTTTAGCATTTTTTGGCCTAAGGCCATATTTTTTGTATATGCATAGTTGGCCTGAGGCTGTAGCTGGTGCACTTATATATTGGGCCCGAAGCCGTAGCTTGTTTAGACAAACATGTTGTTCATCATTCAGAAGAGGGAGTATTCATATCCTTACTTCCTTTGTTCAGTTCAGTTATCAGTTATCATTTCAGCTACCAGTTATCAGTTCATTTATCAGTGATCAGTTATGACTTATCAGTTATCAGTTATCAGTTATCAGTTTCTGTTTTAATAGTATCATTTCAGTACCAAATATCATTTCTCAGTTATCAGCTTATTTTCAGTTTCAACATCTATAATATAGCAGCATGTGTTAGTTTATCTTCCGCATTTAGTATGTTATGATATCACATGTTGGTTCAGCCAGCCAGTTGGTTCGCCCGGTCACATGTAATCAGGTACCGAATGCCGTGTTACGTCCAGGCCCTAGTTTGGGGCGTGACGGAATTGAAGCTTTTGCATCAGTGCAATGTGTTAGAACGAGAAAATGAAGCTTCTCCCTTTGAAATTGGAATGAAACTTTGCTTTGATTTGTTGAAATCTTGGACGAATTTGTTCTGCTTCTAATGTTTTGTGTATTAAAGACAAATGCATTTACTCCTAATTGTTGAACTTTGAAATTTCAAATTGAGCTCTTTGGCTAAGAGTTTGGACGAGAACGCCTTCTATTTCCATGTTTTTGATTTGAAGCCAAGAAATGAATTGAAGCTTAGATTGTCTTATTGGATCAGATTCCTTAAGTCTTACTAAGACTTTAATGTTAAGTCATGACTTGGTTATATTAGGTAGACATCTATAACCATGTCATAATGACTCACCTTTCTTGAATTGTGGCTGTGTGCCACGTTCCTTTGGGTATAATTGATTAAGTTTTGTCTGCTTATTAGTTAACTGGGTAATGTTTTATTACCCGGTAATTAATCAATTACCAACATAATTTAAAAATTGCCACAAATTACTTAAAATTATATTTATTTTTAAAAATACTTCGTATATACATTATATATTATACTACCGTAGTCATATGGTACCTTGCATGATAGTAGTTCATAATTATCGGGTATTATCGCTCGACCCGTATTGTCCACTTTCAACGAAACTTGTTTTCTTTAATCCGTGTACCCCTTTATCCTTCATAACACTTATTTATCTATTGTTATAAATAGCGTAAGTACATTAACGTCAAGATGATCTCATTCCCAAGTCTATATTGGTTAACTGAAAATAAAATTTTAACGTACGAAAACGCGAGATGCAACATAATAAACACTTTGCTATAAGCTTGACATATTTCTTCCATTATTACTCTCAAGATTCAATACCATGCCAATTCGTGGGCACTTAAAATACTCGGAACAAAATGAGCGACTTACTGAGGAATGATCTAAGGGAACATGAAAGTCATACTGAGATGGGCAAACAAAAAGATCAAGTTGTGCCGATTTTTTTAAAATCTCAATTTTTATAGAAACTTTATGCGGATAAGTGACCCCTTTCAGTTGATAGGTACACATATTATAAGTGCTAATATTTTCTCTCATGTTACTAGACAGTGAAAATGATTCTATTCAAAAGAAGTAAAGTGAATGTTCAAAACATAGGAGCCACACACACCGGAGAGAGAAAGAGTGGCTCCCGAAGGATCTCAACATTAGGCTGCTTTATATAGGATTTGATACCACATAGGTATAATTTTATGAAGGTGCGTGCATAAGCGCAAGCGAGCCGATGTTACCCATTTAAATCAAAAGGTTCTATAAGAAATTCATTAGTTATGGTCCCTTCTTGAGAATATTAGGGAAGCAAGTTGGGAGTATCAAGCTAGGGTTATAACTCTATTAAAGGAAATAATTATATATCTCAACCCCACAAGAGGATGTAAATACAAGAATTTTGGATAAAGTGATTTCGCGAATAATGCGTCTTGTTCAAAGAGTAGTTACATGCAATGTTTGTGATTGAGCTGTCACGACCAAAATCCGAGGGCTACGATCGGCACCAGGTATCTTACTTAGTCAAGTACTAATGTAAAACATCTTTCTTATCACACCATCATGGGCAAATAGGATAGAAGGGTCATCATGAGATAATCATAATAAAATATAAAGGAATGCTAGACATAAGATGACCTAACATGATATAGAAACTTATACATGTTTCATACGAGCCTATAAGGACGACATAATTATTTTTATACTTAAAACATAGGCCGAAAAGAACATACAAGTATCCATATACATGACCTCTGTCTACAAGAATCGAAGAATATATAAACATCATAATGGTCTGGACAGGTCCCCTATACCAATCAATACATATCCAAATCTTACCGACCAAATCGGCAACTCTGGAGTAAGTGGAGTGCACAAACACCTTCTACAAAGATGATAGACTACTAGGAGAATTGTTAACCTGTCTATCGGGACCTGCGGGCATTAAATGCAGTATCCCCAAAAAAAAAAGGACATCAATACGAATAAAGTAACGAGTATGTAAGGCAGGAAAGCATAAATAAGAACAGTAATGTTAAAAGAGGTATAGGAGATACAACTCATAGCATCTGAGGGATACTGACATGAAATGTATGATACATATACATACATAAATTTTTTAGAACATACGCCTCCGTGCGCATCATCGTCATCATATCCTACCCGGCTATCATAAGGCTCTATAGAATCACCGGTCATGTGGAGCTCGGTAAAACCCAATTGATTAGTGGTTTTACAATAGGTGTCGTACCCGACTAACTATAACACGACTCGGTAGTGTCACACCTTCTTTTTACACACCTACCCCGAATGATAAATGTATAAGGGAATTTATCTATTTAAAGTGACATTATTCGACTTGGAATTATTTATTTATTTTTAGAGTCACCACTTGGGATAGGATTGGTTTTTGGTGTCCCAATTCACCGGTTTAATTTAATCCCAAATCGAGGAAAATTATCGACTTCCCAATTGGAGTATGCAAACCAGAAATTCTGTGTAAGGAATTCTGTTGACCCGAGGGAAGGTGTTAGGCACCCCCAGATCTCGTGGTTCTAGCACGGTCGCTTAAATTATTATAAATGGGTAAAAATCTGATTTTATACATATTCCAACCTATAGTGATATTTTAAGATTATTTACCACTTTTAATTAATTTTTACAAAAGTGAACGTCGTTTAAAAAACGTGTTCTCAGATCACATCACATGAAATGCACCCGGATCCTCGACACATTCTTATTCAATATTTTTGGATTTGGATTTGGGTTGCATGAAATGCACAGCCATATTAGGAAGGTAAGATTATTAAAAATGCGCATAAAGTGACTAACGTCTTTTTAATTTTGTAGGAGGCCGTGAAATTGCTAAACGGAATGCCCCGAGTTCTAAATAATTTTATATAGACGATTAATGAGGGCCCCGTAATTTTTGGGATTTTGTTCGGCGAGGCTCGTCTCATTTTATTATTAGAAGGCCAACCTAAAGTAAACTAGAATTTTCTATTTATTATTTGTCTCTAAAAGGCCAGTTAATTCACATTTATAAATTCGGGCCTCGAATTCAAGTCCGAATTCATACAAAAGGGAAAAACCTTTTAGTTTGAACCCGCTACCTAATTCGAAACCCAATTTTATACTTGCGAATTAATCCCCCATATTCCTAGTATAATTTTAAAAGATTTTTTACTTCTAGCAGTTTTGGGCCTTCAACTTGGCCCTAACAGGTTTAATCTTGCTAGCCCACAAAACACTGCCCAAACATGGATTTGATACAACGAAAATCGGGCCTGCTGTCCAGTATTGGGTCCTCGCCCAGGTCCAAATGAAATGTGAGCTAGGATTTGACCTGGGACTATGCATCAACAGGTTTGAAGCCCGATTTAATTACAAATAGGCTACCGAGCTTCAACTCTTCAAAAGTCTATTGATTGTTGATTTTACCAATACTCTTAAAATTCACAGAGTTAAACACCATAACAATTAATACCTACATTGAGGACTTTGAACAATATGCTACTGATTATTCAAATTTACCTAATACTCAGAAATTTTATGGGATCAACATGAAAACAGTCAATATC
>MU741315.1:162897-178256 GCA_026770625.1 Nicotiana glauca
TCCTAAAATTATTTAAAAATTCTATTTAAAGATAAATGCAACAATTAACAATTAAAAGTGCAAAGAAACTATTTTTTGTTATTTTCTTCATATTTCGTTCTAAAACAAATTAATACTAAAATGTGAAATTAAATCCTTAAATGCAAATGCATATTTTTGTGTTTTCATATGAATTATCATGCACAAATAAAAATGCAACCAATTAACACAAAATTCAACAAAATTCACAAAAAAATTGTAAAATAATAAAAAAATCATTTTATTTGAAACTTTTGGAATAATTTGCTTAGGGATAAAAATCACGTGCTCACAGTTGTCTCTCTTTGCCCGGAAACACGAAAAGTTTTTGTGCAAAGATAAGTGAGAGAAAACGAGCGATTTTTGTCGTTTGCATATTCCGTATGAAACATTTTTTTGAAAGAGCTGACTGCACCCTGCTTCAGAGGCTGCCTATATATCCCGGGCTAAACAGGAATTAGGTCAGTGTAGTTCAAAAAGGTTTGGTAGCTGGGACTACTAGGAACTATGAATTTCACTATTGTTGCTGCTGCTACTGCTTGCTGACCTCCTTATTACACCAAAAGGGAAATCAAAGCGAAGCTAGCTATGCTTATCAACTATAAGTCACAAGATTCCTATCTATAATTCTCTTGAAACTTGATCTTGAGTTATGGCTGTTTTTGCTATGGACTCTGATCTGAATCTTGATGCTCATAAGTTGTAGGTGTTTAATTCTTCATGCAGCATTGGGTCAAGATAGGATCAGCGGAGCTTATGACTTTAATCAGGTTTTGAGCAATCCGTACCCTTACTTGCTTCACGTTTGAATTCATTTCTTTTGTTCTTTTTCTTCTTTTCTTGATTCTGAATTTGAAATTTATTCCATTGGTCGTCTCGCACCTTGTGTCTTGAGATCAACCTGCTTAAGATACCAAAACAAACAAATGAACGAAATTTTCTGCCCCAGTTTTCACTAGAAAAATTTCGTGAGTTAGTTGTGACACATATATAAGAAATTAAATCAGGATTGTGTATCTCTGTGAATGAATCCAGGTTATTCTAGAAGATGACCAGGTTATGTCGGAAAAAGAAAAGGTCTCGGGTTATGACGGGACTTAGGAAGAAACAACTCCTTGGGTTATGCCAGGGAGATCCTCGGGTTAAGCCGGGATTTGGAAAGAAAACACTCCTTGGGTTATGCCGGGATTTGGGAAGAAACAACTACTTAGGTTATGCCAGGGAGATCCTTGGGTTTTGCTGGGAGGATCCTCAGGTTATGCGGGGAAAAGGATAAAAGGGTCCTCGGGTTATGCCGGGACAAAAAGAAAACTCTCCTTGGGTTATACTAGGGAGATCCACGGGTTATGCCGGGTTTTGGAAAGGAAAAGCTCCTTGGGTTATGCCAGGGAGATCCATGGGTTATGCCGGGTTTGGAAAGAAAAAGCCCCTTAGGTTATGCCAGGGAGATCCTCGGGTTATGTCGATATTTGGAAAGAAAAAGCTCCTTGGCTTATTCCAGGGAGGTCCACGGGTTATGCCGGGATTTGGAAATAAAAGGCTCCTTGGGTTATGCCAGGGAGGTCCACGGGTTATGTCGGGATTTGAAAAAAAATCTCCTTGGGTTATGTCAGGGAGATCCTCGGGTTATGCCAAGATTTGGAAAGAAAATGGCTCCTTGAGTTATGCCAGGGAGATTCTCGGGTTATGCCGGGATTTGAAATAAAATGTCTGTGCTACTATGATTTGTTTTTCTTTTGGGATTTTCATTTTCATTTCTTTCTTCTTCTTGTTTTTTCTCCTTCTTTTTTTATTTTTTTTATTTTTCCCTTTTTCATTTAGCAAAACGCATGAAAGAATTTGGGGAGAAACATCCCTTTTGGTCAATTCCTTGTTGTAAAGCTGTTTCAATGCTTGCGCATTTCATTTCTTTTTGGATTGCATCAGCATTCTTGCATGGTTGCTTTGATTGCACCTGTTTTCAACAAAGAACAATTTGTTAGTTTGAAATGGTGGTTGGTTNTTGGAATATATATCAAATAAGATAAAGGAAAGTGATCAGCAACATTCAAATGATCAAGCAACATCCCATAAATGAGTTCCAAAACCCAGGAAACAATAGCAAAATAAGTCTATGGAATAACAACACTAACAATCAACCAAACAAACTTGAATGACCCAAATCTACTTGAAATTTAACCCAGGAACACTCAGATCATTTCAGCAACCAAATATTGAGCCACAAGATGTAAATCAACAACTAAAAATCGAAATTTATCTAAGGCTTTCAATGGAACAATATTGTTTGGTTTTTTTTTGAAAGTTTTATGTCGTTTTTGGATTTTTCTGAAGAGTTTAACATCTAGGATAAAGTTTTGGAACTCTAGAAGTTTAGATTTTTGTGTTTTTGAATTTTAAATTCAAGTCTCTAAGGCTAGACTTGCTGAAGAATACTTTGGGAGGGAAATTTGGATGCTGGGAGGTTTTGGAATTTTCAGATGTTCAAAAACATGCTAAAATTTGCTTTAGAAGGGAACTTTTGGGGGCTGAACACTTTGGGAATTTTCAGGGGTGTCTAAACTTGCTAAACAAGGCAGGTTGATGCCTTTTTATAGGCAAAATTAGGTTGCAGATTTCAGATTCTCCTTTTACAAATTAGTCCTCACCTATTTCTTATTTCACCCCTTATTTTTTGACTTGTGCTACAAGTAACTACAACTAGAATCACTGAAATTTACTTGTATCCCTATCTAGAAGGTTCTAGAGGCTTCTAATTCATGTTACTGCCGGGTTTTTCTTATCTAAAAGTCTATATTACCCTTATTTAAATTCTAAAATTGCTATTTTGGCAAAACATGCCACTTTTGATCCCTTAAATACCCCCAACCACCATTCAGAATTACGCTAACTAGAACCCCAGCCCCCCTTTTATCCTAATTAGCTATCAGTTATAACCAATTCCCTATGTACTTAGAATTAACTAATAACAAAAAGACAATTATCTAAACATTGAACCAAACCAAGATAATTAACTAACTAATATCAAATTACTAATTTAGACAATCAAGACAATTAACTACCCATCAATACAAATTATCAACATGAAATCATAATATCAAAATCAGAACAGAAATTACCCAAGATTGAGACAGAAATTAACCTAGAAATATTAACTACGGAAACAGAATTAAAGAAAGAGTTTAATGACTTAGAATGAACACACAAACTAAACCTAAAGTATTTTAAACACATACCTAAGTTCTAACAAAATTGTAGAAAACAAATAACACAACGAAAACAACAACAAACATATTTTGACCACTGCTTCCATAAGGCACTATAATTAACTAATGGAAGAGAAATTGAGGAAGAGGAATAAAAAAAAATCACATTATGCAATCCTAGAGTTTTGCCGGAGAAACTTTGATTCAATGTTCGACCAATGGCAGGCAGATTCGAGGGAAATCGATTGACAATTTGGGATGAGCGTGGTGAGGCGCATCTATGGTGTTGATTTGGAGGGATTTGGACAATATTTAGTCGTGGACGGAAAATTTTGAACCAGGATTCAAAGAGATTGGTTGATGTTTGAGGGAAGTTATTTGGATATTTGGAACGNTCTTGATCCCGGCCCCTTTTCCGTTGAGAATTTTGCTGCTTGTTGATCTCGAGGGTGAATCTCTTTTCAAACCGACTGGGTTCAACTCTCAAGGTTTCATTATGACTCCCCCGTGTGGGCTCTGTCCTTTTCACTTATTCTGCCTTCGGGACCTTTGTCTTTGACTTTCTTTCTTTTCAAATGACTTTGCTTTGAGAATATCAAACGCTATGGTCAGTCGGGATTACCCTAACGCACTTGCTGAGGCTGGGCATTTTCTTCGACTCTGACCAGGCGGAGCGCGATAAAAATAATCCTGCCACCTTTCTTTGTAGTAATTTTGGGATCAGTATTAAACCGCAAGGGATTAAAGGAAGAAATATACAAAAGGCAAGCGAATGAGTTTAAAGAGAAGCATCCCTTTCGTGGGAAAAAAGGACTTATTTAGGGTGTGCATGCTGGCTTCAAATGAACATGCATGCTTCTTAGACTGGACGCCTGACCCACACAAACTTTCCAGCTTCCCGTGAACCCATTAATTCCGCATTTCAAAACCAAGGAACCTTGCCAGGACTCTTTTAGTGGTGAGATGTCTTCTTTTCGGCCGACAGTGCCCTTTGCGGGTTTTCGCCAATCGACCTCTCTCATTTCTTTTCCCACCGTCGCCTGATAGTGCTCTTTGCGAGTTTTCACTAAGCAGACTCTCTCAATTTTAGTTTTCTCTACTCACCATCGCCTTATGGTGCACGAAGGTTTTCACCGATAAGACTCTCTCATTTTATTTCTCTCAATTTGAATTGTATCTGATTCCAACAATGACGTTTTTAACTTCCCTGCTTTTGCCAATTGATTAGAAGGACTCGGACAAGGTTTTTGAGGTAAAAAGGATTTTAAGTGGAACTACAACTTTGGAACCATTTCAGCGGATTCATGGATGAACAATTATATCATCTGCCACAGTTTCAATTTTTGGGGGAAATTGGGATTTTTGTTTTGGTGTGATTGAACCTCAAGGAGAGGCTGCCTACGTACCCTTTCGGGATCAAGTCAAAACGTAGTTCAGGCAAAACATTTGTCTTGTTGGTTTTGTTTTGTATTTCTTTTCTTCTTTTCTTTTCTTTTATTTTATTTTATTTTCTTTTATTTCTTTTTTTTTTTGTTTTTCTTTTCTTTTTCTTTTCTTTTGTACTTTCGGGTTCCAAAGAAGGCAATCAAAGAAATGGAACCGGCTCAAATGGTTTACGAAGGATTGATAGTGTTTGGGGTAGCGGAAAGAAAAGCCTTCATCATCTCAATTGCACAAAAGCCATCACCCCAGGAGAACTAGACATAGTACCTTTTTCTGCGTCCGCACTGGCTGCTGTTTCAGGATCATTTCCTTCAATGTCTCCTAGATACACCGCTCCTCTTGGCAAAATCTTTAGAATTATGTATGGACCTTTCCAATTGGGAGCAAACTTTCCTTTTGCTTCTTGGTGATGAGGAAGAATGCGTCTGAGCACGAGCTGTCCCACTTCAAAGTTCCTGGGACGTACTTTCTTGTTATAGGCGTGGGCCATTCTTTGTTGGTACAACTGCCCGTGGCACCTTGTGGCCATCCGTTTTTCATCAATTAGTGACAACTGCTCTAGCTGGGTTTTAACCCATTCACTATCCTCGATTTCTGCCTCAATGATTATACGAAGCGAAGGGATTTCTACTTCTGCAGGTATGACTGCTTCGGTTCCATAAACCAACAAGTATGGGGTGGCTCCGATTGATGTACGCACTGTGGTGCGATACCCGAGTAACGCAAAAGGCAGTTTTTCATGCCTTTGCTTGGTTTTTTGAATCATCTTTCTCAAAATCTTCTTAATGTTTTTATTTGCTGCTTCGACGACACCATTAGCTTTTGGCTGATAAGGGGTAAAGTTTCTGTGCGTTATCTTGAATTGTTCACATACCTCTCCCTTCGAATGACTATTCAAGTTTACCGCATTGTCGGTAACGATAGTTGCAGGAATATCAAAGCGACAAATGAGATTGGAATGTACAAAATCTACCATAAGCTTTCTTGGTGACCGACTTAAGAGTGATGGCCTCAACCCATTTTGTGAAGTAATCGATTGCAACCAATATGAATCTATGCCCATTTGAAGTTTTCGGCTCGATTGGCCCAATGACGTCTATACCCCAGGCAACAAATGGCCAAGGTGCCGACATCAGATGAAGCTCCGTTGGAGGTGCATGAATCGAATCACTGTGCACCTGTGATTGATGACATTTTCGAACGAAGCTGAAGCAATCCTTCTCCATGGTTATCCAATAATATCCCGCTCGCAAGATTTTCTTTGCCAAAACATATTCGTTCATATGGACCGCACACCCCAGCGTGCACCTCATGCATAATTCTTCCGGCTTCTTCGGCATCAACACATCTTAGCAAGTTGAGGTCCGGAGTCCTTTTATACAAAACGTCACCGCTTAAAAGAAACCACTCGCATGTCATCTAATGGTTCTCTTCTGGTCCCCAGTGGCTTGCTCGGGGTATTCTTGTGTTTTCAGAAGTCTTTCGATATCATGATACCGGGGCTGAATGCTAGGTTCCACCTCAACCGCATTACAATAACCGTGCCTTTCTTTGATTTGAATTTCCGGGGGATCAATATGAGCATTGCCTGGATAAGGCAGCATTGAAGCTAAAGTGGCGAGTGTGTCAGCTAGTTCATTGTGGCATCGAGGAATGTATCTGAACTCTATTGACTTGAAGCGTTCACTGAGATCTTCCATGTGTTGCCGGTACAGGATAAGCTTAATGTATTGAGTTTCCCACTCCCCTTGTGCTTGCCGGATAATCAAATCGGAGTCCCCCATGATCAATAATTCTTCCACTTCCTGGTCGATTGCCATATTCATGCCTATGATGTAGGCTTCATATTCAGCTGTGTTATTTGTGCAGATGAATCGGAGTCTAGCTATAGTTGGATAGTGCTGACCATTAGGTTATATCAAGATTTCTCCAATGCCTACACCTCTTGCATTTACCTCTCCGTCAAATAACATTTTCCAAGCACGAGTGTCTTTAGAGATAGGTTCTACTGAATTAAATTCTTCATCTGGGAAGTATGTGCTCAATGGTTGGTATTCCTCATCAACCAGGTTTTCTCCTTAATTATCTGCTAATGCCTGGGTTTTCATTGCCGTGCGAGTGACATAAACTATATCGAATTCAATGTGTAGGATTTGCCATTTTGCCAGTCTCCCAGTGGGCATCAGTTTCTGGAATATGTACTTCAACGGGTCCAACCTTGTTATGAGGTAGGTAGTGTGGGCTTGCAGATAGTGTCTCAACTTCTGAGCGACCCACGTTAGAGCACAACATGTTCTTTCCAACAAAGTATACTTGGCCTCGTTGCTAGTGAATTTCATACTTAGATAGTAAATTGCCTGCTCTTTCTTGCCGGTTATATCGTGTTGCCCCATAACGCAACCAAAAGAATTTTCCAACACATAGCGGACATCATGTTTTGAAAATAATCTGCCTCCTGAGCCTGTAGGAAGACAGTGAACATCTCAACCTCATCCATTAGAGGCTTCACTCTTGACGCCTATTCACGCCATTTGATTGCATATTCGCGGAAACTCTCTGAGGGCTTTTTCTTTAGGTTTGCCAAGGAGTTCCTGTATGGCGCAATGTCTATATTGTACTGAAATTGTCGGACAAAATCTCGAGCAAGTTCATCCCAGATATGCCATCGAGATATGTCCTGATCCATGTACCATTCCGATGATATGCCTACCAAGCTTTCTCCAAAGTAAGACACTAATAACTCTTCTTTTCCACCAGGCCCGCGCAATTGATTAAAATACTTTTTGAGGTGAGCAATGGGATTGCCATGTCCATCATACTTTTCGAACTTTGGCATCTTGAATCCCATAAGCAGGTGCACGTGAGGGAACATGCACAAATCATTGTAAGAAACACTCTTCTGCCCGCTTAGACCTTGCATATTTTTTAGACTTTGCTCTAAACTCCTCATTATTTTTGTCATTTCATCCTGCTTTGGTGCTTTAGGCATTTTGTCCTACCCCGGTGTGATCTCATATGGTGGCCGAGAGTAGGCATATTTAGGATAGTGAGAAGGGTCGGCCTGAAAATCTGGATTCTGAAATGTGAAGACTGAAGGGTCAAAAGCATGCTTTGGTATTGATGGTTGGGTAGTTGCAGAGGATGGTGGAGTTGTAAAGATGTTGGGGGCAATTCCAGATGGGAACACTTGGGGATGATCCTCAGAGGGTGTTCCGAAGAAGTTAGCAGTCATAGTAGGTTGCCCCAGCGGAATATTTGAGCGGCTGATAGGGACCGTGGTAGCACCTCCAGAACTAGGGAAGAACTTCGGGAATCCAGGGATAGTGCTTGGGGATCCTTCCCGTTATTCCAAGCATCCCACATTTCCACCAAGCGCAAGTGCATGATCCGATTTTCTTCAGATGTATCGGATTCAGAGGCCGGGATCCTAGAGATTGGACTATCTTCAGGTATGAGGACTGTAGGCAAGGTCATTTCCGACGACATCTCTGTTTTTCCTTTAGATCTGGTGAATTATTGATGCGAGGACAGTTTACCACAAACCAACCACGGTTTCTAAAATACTCATCTGGAATTTGACAGTAGCAAACGGTTAGTATGAAACAAGTAACAGATAGGTAACTGCACATTGGAGTGTGATGCACCTATACAGTTAAATTGATATCTACATGTTTGCTTGGGTTGCATGCGTCATCCCGGCTTTTCTTCTTATTCCTTTTCTTTTTTTCTTTATCTTTTTGTTTTGTTTTCTTTCATTTTCTTTTCCTGCTTCTCTATTTTCATTTTCTACTTTTTCTTTTCTTTGGCCATAGTTTTTCTCTCAATGCCTTATTTTCTTCTTTTGTGTTTCTTTTCTCTCTTGTTTTTTTTCCTTTTATTTCCCTCGTGTTTCTATATTTCTCTTTTTCTTAGGATTACAGTCGAATCTTATGTAGATTTCCTACGTATCATGGCCCCACATGAATCAGACCAAGCGTAGTTCTTGCAAATAAATGCAACAGTAAGAAAACATTTTTTGGGAATTTTCAATTTTCCATTGATAACAAATGCGGTTACAAAAGCTACTAGACTATTTGTTTTTCTTTTTCTGCAAAGGAAATTACAAAAATAGACTCAAAAGAAAAAATACAGACTCGATTAACTAAGAGTACATCAATGCTTCAAATCCTGGGGCCTACGGAGCATCGTTCGGCATTGTCGCGGGCCTGCGTGAGAGACCCCTTTGTAACTGATCTAAATCATTCATGACTTGGCGAACAAATATCATCACTGAGGCAAAGGACGTAGTATGACCCATTCGCTCACCGGCCTGACACTTCATGACAATATAATGAGCAATGTTTCTGATCCTCTCTCCGATTTGGCCCTTTTCTTGGAGGAGCCGGCTTATTTGTTGTGTACGAGCTTCTAGCAGCTGCGTGTCCTTGAAGTGCAATTCTTGTAGCGGTTTAATTTTCTTTTCCATCTCTGTAATTAACCCATGGCACTGGTTCATCTCGACTCGGAATTCTTTATCCCGCTGGGATGTCTTTTCTTCCATAGTATTCATTTTTCCCTTCATCTTCGCGATGGCCCCCTCGTAGTTTCATTTGCTACACAAACTGGGCTCTCTCTTCAATCTTTTTGGCCCACTGCGCCCGGAGTCTCACCATATTTCCCTCGGATTTTTCTAGTTCTTCTTGGCAGTCTGAAATTTGTTTCGTTAACCCTTTGATTAACCTCTCATCAGACAGACTTCTTTCTTGGTTCCGGGCATCTATTTTCATTTGCTTAATTTGGGCTTTGAGCGCTTCATTCTCCTAAGCTAATTTTTTTTTATCACCCTCGTCGGCTGCAGCCTGTACACTTTTATTGAATTGGAGGTCCCAGACCTGCTGCTCTAACCGTCCTATTTTAGCTCGGTACTTCTTCTCCTTTGCTTGCCAATCCCATTGAACTTGGACCCCATCGGTAAACTGTTGCACGTGCGGTCTTTTAGTGGGTCTTTCTGAGATTTGAAATCTTTTGCCAAACCATGTCAGATACTTGGGATCTACCTCGCCTCTAGCTTGGTTTTGTATTATGGTTTTTGGCTCAAGGAAACAACACTCATTCCATATTTTTCGGATTCTACCTTCAGGAAATGTAGCCTTCGGGCCCAACTCAATGTCTTGCTCACTCAGGTCTTCATCATTATACACTGTTTGGAATCTTCCAAATTGTTGCAAAACCCGGTAAGGAGCATAAGGTTGTATGCTTCGGATACCCATCAAAAGAATATAGGGGACCTCTGCTTATGTGTATATAGCTTCAGTAACGGGGAGCCAACCATAAGCCCATTCGACTTTATCTGCGGTCAAGGATCTTAAGCATGATGACCATGCCTCAGTACTTTCCAGGAACTCAATACCTGTCACTCGGGTCCCAAATTATGCAATACAACTCAACCCGGTTAAACCGTAGTTCATATAGCCTGTGCGGTGACAGAGGTGTTCTTGCATCCACAAGTGGAAGAGCAAATTGCAACCTTGAAAGAATTTCTCGCCTTCGCGACATTTGGTCAGAGCTCGGTACATTTCTACTATAATCAGAGGAATCACTGTGCTAGTAGGCTTTTTCATGGCAACATCTAGCATCCCTACCAGGCCGAGGTCTATGTGACCATCTTTTCTCGGACAAAACACCACTCCTAGAAAGGTCACCATAAAGGCTAATCCCCGTCGAGCCTCCCATTTGTCTTTATTTCCGACATGTGTCAAGCCAGTGTTGATCTCCTCAAAACCTTTTGGGTTACTATACTGGTGATATAGGAAATGCAGTGTACAACACCTTTCTGCCAGATGCGGGTCCTGAATATCCCGGCTAATGTTTAACAAATCCAAAAACCTGTGAAGGGTTACCGGTCGTGGTGCCAGTGGGTATCTGCCTCGAAGGTTCCCGTTGAGGCTGGCATATCACGCGATCTCCTCTAATGTAGGTATGAGTTCAAAGTCTGAAAACCGAAATATGTTATGGGTCGGGTCCCAAAATTGTATTAGTGCCTCAATGATATCTTTCCTCGGTTTGATGTTCAATAGATCAACTAGACCACTCAAAATTTTAACCACGGTATCTCTGCTTCCTTTTCCTGGATCATGCCACCACATGTGAAGTTTCAAGGGGATCTCACTCAGGACTGAGAAGGTCTCGATATTAGTTGAAGTCATCCTGAACGTTTATTTAAAAAGGGAATTTTAATAACTTATTTTTTACAAACTGACTATTTTTGCAAAATTCTTTATTTAATCAAAACAAGGATTTGGTTTTGCGAATACTTCCTTTCAGCATTTCTGAGGGGAAAATTTTAAGGTTGTGCCCGCAAACCATTTAAAATGACTCAGGGTGGCTGTTCTTGCAAAAAAGCCTTCCGGTGCCCTTTTGGGGACATTCAGCTTATTTTAACAAGAATGGCATCACCCGACTTTATTTATGACAAAAATTAAAATTTTGACATTTTTTGGGTATTTTTTTTTTGCAATAGGGTGGTTGGACCCGATGAGGGTTGCCTACGTATCTCACATCCAGTGAGAATCAAACCAGCGTAGTTCGAGCGGATTCGCCAAAATCAAAACTATTTTTGAACAACAATTTTCTTTCTATTATTTTTTTCAAATATCTTCTCTTTTTTTTCTATTTTTTATTTTTTCAAAAATCTGGCAGCATTTCGGTACTATTTGAGCTTTGGGTTTTCAAATCAAATGGTTACCCTCACTTAGTCCTAACACTACTATTTTCTCAATTTCCATTCATTGTATACAAGCCGATCAACATGCAAAACCGAGCAAATAAATGCACAAGTAGCACGTAAGATGCATCAGGATGGTCATTTTCATTTCAGGTCGCCTGTCCTAGACGGACCCAACCCCTGTGTTGAGTCCCCTAAGTCGAATGCACATGATGCAAACAAACGTCCTACTAGGGATCCGGAATGAGTTTTTATTCTTCTAGGTTTAAACCCTAGGTTTATTGTTCTAGACCTGGCTTACCCGAACGGACAACTCGAGCCGAGGGGCAGGCAGCGTACCGGGGATATAGAAGCTCCGCCGGCTTAGCAACTTATCCAATCTCGTTCTAAATTGGGAAAGAATCTAAACAGAAGAGAAGCTACATGAAGTGTACCCTTCTCCATGATGTAGAAGACTCAGAAAGAGGAAGAGATTCGTAACAGTTTATATATACAGTTTCAACAAAATATCAAAGCGGTAAAACATTTAGCACATATAGCATGGACACATGTAGAAAAATCAGATAAAGCTAAATATAATAATTATACTAAGCTCGAATTCTTTGAACCCTGAATCGGAATTCTGGGTTCGTGTCACCAGTAGATCGCTAGAGCTGTCACACCTCCTTTTTACACACCCACACCGAAGGATAAATGTATAAGGGAGTTTTTCCATTTAAAGTGATATTATTCGACATGGGATTATTTATTTATTTTTAGAGTCGCCACTTGGGATAGGATTGGTTTTTGGTGTCCCAAGTCACCAGTTTAATTTAATCCCAAATCGAGAAAAATTGTTGACTTCCCAATTGGAGTCTGCGAACCAGAAATTATGTGTAAGAAATTCTGTTGACCCGAGGGAAGGTGTTAGGAACCCCCGCATTCCGTGGTTCTAACACGATCGCTTAAATTATTATAAATGGCTAAAAATATGATTTTTATACATATTCCAACCTATAGTGCTATTTAAAGATTATTTACCGCTTTTAATTAATTTTTATGAAAGTGAACGTCATCTAAAAAACATGTTCTCAGATCACGTCACATGAAATGCACCCGGATCCTCGACACATTCTTATTCAACGTTTTTGGATTCGAATTTGGGTTGCATGAAATGCACACCCGTATTAGGAAGGTAAGATTATTAAAAACATGCCTAAAGTGACTAACGTCTTTTTAATTTTGTGGGAGGCCGTGAAATTACTAAACGGCACGCCCCGAGTTCTAAATAATTTTATATAGACGATTAATGAGGTCCCCACAATTTTTGGGTTTTTGTTCGGTGAGTCTCGTCACATTTTATTATTAGAAGGCCAACCTAAAGTAAACTAAGATTTTCTATTTATTATTTGTCTCTAAAAAGCCAGTTAATTCACATTTATAAATTCGGGCCTCGAATTCAAGTCCGAATTCAAACAAAAGGGAAACACCTTTTAGTTTGAACCCGCTACCAAATTCGAAACCCAATTTTATACTTGCGAATTAATCCCCCATATTCCTAGTATAATTTTAAAAGATTTTTTTCTTCTAGCAATTTTGGGCCTTCAACTTGGCCCTAAACAGGTTTAATCTTGCTAGCGCACGAAACACTACCCAAACATGGATTTGATACAATGAAAATCGGGCCTGCTGTCTAGTCTTGGGTCCTCGCCCAGGTCCAAATGAAATGTGAGCTAGGATTGGACCTGGGACTATGCATCAACAGGTTTGAAGCCCGATTTAATTACAAATAGGCTACCGAGCTTCAACTCTTCAAAAGTCTACTGATTGTTTATTTTACCAATACTCTTATAATTCGTAGAGTTAAACACCATAACAATTAATACCTACATTGAGGACTTTGAACAATATGCTACTGATTATTCAAATTTACCTAATACTCAGAAATTTTATGGGATCAACATGAAAACAGTCAATATCCACATTGTCATTAAAACTAGATTACTGGAGTTAACACTATCATTCATTAAGACTGAGCTGAGCCTACATATTGATTTTTCAAACTTATATTCAAGTTCATCACATTTCCTATTTTAACTATTAAGCTAATATAAGCAATTAACTAAATATATTAAGGCTACCGTTTAACGGGACAGTCATGAACAAATGGTCCACAGTCCGATATAGTCCAAATTTATTACAATGAAGATATCATCAAATCTGGAAATAATACCTATTTCAAAACAGTACTGATTGCAATAGAATAGATCTTATGCACACATTTTAAATACAATAAATGATGAATCTAAAATTAAACATCAATATGAATCTAAATTTGAACATCAATAGACACTGAATGAGCTTTAAACAAATGAGATCTTCCAAATCACCGCCAGTACAACAGAGAGAAGTAGATACTTGGAATATAGATCAAATAAGACAAAGGAAAGTGATCAGCAACATTCAAATGAGCAAGCAACAACCCATAAATTAGTTCCAAGACCTAGGAAACAATAGCAAAACCAGTCTATGGAATAACAACACCGACAATCAACCAAACAAACTTGAATGACCCAAATCTACTTGAAATTTAATCCAGGAATACTCAGATCATTTCAGCAAAAAAATATTGAGCTAAAAGATGTAAATCAACAACTAAAAATCGAAATTAACCTAAGGCTTTCAATGGAACAGTATTTTTTGGATTTGTTTTTGAAAGTTTTATGTTGTTTTTGGCTTTTTCTGAAGAGTTTAAGATCTAGGATGAAGTTTTGGAACTCTAGAAGTTCAGATTTTTCTATTTTTGAATTTTAAATTCAAGTCTCTTAGGCTAGACTTGCTGAAGAATGCTTTGGGAGAGAAATTTGGAGGCTGGGAGGTTTTGGAATTTTCAGATGTTCAAAAACTTGCTAAAAATTGCTTTGGGAGGGAACTTTTGGGGGCTGAACACTTTGGGAATTTTCAGGGGTGTCTAAACTTGCTAAACAAGGCAGATTGATGCCTTTTTATAGGCAAAATTAGGGTGCAGATTTCATATTCTACTTTTACAAATTAGTCCTCACCTATTTCTTATTTCACCCCTTATTTTTTGACTTGTGCTACAAGTAACTACCACAAGAATCACTGATATTCACTTGTATCCCTATCTAGAAGGTTCTAGAGGCTTCTAATTCATGTTACTGTAGGGTTTTTCTTATCTAAAAGTCTATATTACCCTTGTTTAAATTCTGAAATTGCTATTTTCGAAAAACATGACACTTTTGATCCCTAAAATACCCCCAACCACCATTAAGAATTACCCAAACTAGAACCCCAGCCCTCCCTTTTATCCTAATTAGCTATCAGTTATAACCAATTCCCTATGTACTTAGAATTAACTAATAACAAAAAGACAATTATCTAAACATTGAAGCAAACCAAGCTAATTAACTAACTAATATCAAATTACTAATTTAGACAATCAAAACAATTAAATACCATCAACAAAAATTATCAACATGAAATCATAACATCAAAATCAGAACAGAAATTACTGAAGATTAAGACGAAAATTAACCTAGAAATATTAACTATGGAAACAGAATTGAAGAAAGAGTTTAATGACTTAGATTGAACACACAAACTAAACCTAAAATATTTTAAAGACATACCTAAGTTCTAACAAAATTGCAGAAAAAAATAACACAACGAAAACAACAACAAACATATTTTGACCACTGCTTCTATCAGACACTATAATTAACTAATGGAAGAGAAATTGAGGAAGAGGAATAAAGAAAAACTCACATTATGTAATCCGAGAGTTCCGCCGGAGAAACTTCGATTCAATGTTTGACCAATTCCAGGCAGATTCGAGGGAAATCGATTGACAATTTGGGATGAGGGTGGTGAGGCGCATCTATGGTGTTGATTTGGAGGGATTTGGACAATATTGAGTCGTGGCCGGAAAACTTTGAACCAGGATTCGAAGAGATTGGTTGATGTTTGAGGGAAGTTATTTGGATATTTGGAAC
>MU741319.1:0-29301 GCA_026770625.1 Nicotiana glauca
CCTAATTAATTCTCTTTTATTCATTTTTAATTTTGGAATTCTTTACTTGGGGTAAAAATCACGTGCTCACAGTGAATATGAAATTTAACGTTCCCAGGCAAAAGGGACGTCAATATACACAAATTACCGAGTATGTAAGGCAGGAAAGCATAAATAAGAACAGTAATATAAAGTGAGATAGAGGAGATACAACCTGCAACACTAACATGAAATGCATGATACATATATATACATAAAGTTTTAAAAACATACGCCTTTGTGGGCATCATCATCATCATATCGTACCCGGCCTCGAAGAGGACTTGGTAGAAACGTACCCGACCATCATAAAGCTCGGTAGAATCGTACTTGGTCAAGTTGAGCTCAGTAAATCCAACTGAACAGTGGTTGCACAATAGGTGTCGTACCCGACCAACTATAGCGCGACTTGGTAGAGTGTTTTATATATATATATATAATGTATGTTGGACACATAGAATCATGTTCTAAACCTTTCGGAGTAACGTAAGATCGTTGGAACATCGATTAACCTTTATGCACATCCATACAATCACTATAAACCTCATTAGTATTCAAGGATCATATATACTTGCTTAGAATAATTTTATAAGGAAAAAACAACATTGACAGCCTTAGTTTCTAGGAGTATATTCAGTATGAAATAGTGTATCATTTAAGTTTGTTTCACTTTAGATCATGCCAAAAGAAATAAGGAATTACGTTAATATACCTTAACAACGTTGAGTCCGTAATACCTTCCAAGAAACTCTTCAAACAAGTCCACTCAATCTATCATAATATAAGGAGATTCAAAATTAGTGTTGCGCAAAGGCTAAGTCTGTAACTTAAGCTAGTAGCTCCTTTACGTAATTTCGGGAAGCATATCCCCTATAATAAGGGCCTCCACCAATGCCATATACCAACAAAAATAACCAGATAAATCCAGCAACATATAAATATCCATATCAAGATACCATATAAAACAACAAGTCACAAGTACTCACGACGAGCGGCAAGCTCCGCTTGGAATCTATATAACCCATATCACTCCTTATAGACTTCTTACATTAACTTAACAGAATCATTAACATGATAATGAAGTAATTCATCAATGATTCCATTCTTATACCACATATTTATAACAAAGGAAACAATCCACAACTCCAACTATCTTCAATTAGCAACTTTATTCACTAGTCATGTCTAGTCCAACCATTTAACTTAATCAACATCAAGATAACCTTAAGAACCTGCAAGAATACAATGCACATACCTCCTACAGTAGCTTCAAGTCAAAATCCAATTTATATTTGGCTTATAATATCCCTCAATAGTAATACAACACCATAGAAGTGACTTAAGCTGATCCAAGTATTATTTTGTAGTTTATAATCCTAACAATTTAACCAACATACAAGCAAGCTTAAATACAATTAGTGGAATGTTATACTCACCTTAGCCAATAGCATAAACTTGAAATTTCAGAAAACACAGCCCACAACTATCCTCAATGACAACACAACCTCAAAGAGGTGTTATTCTTCCCTAGAACTAACTTTTGATATTAAATAAGGTGTAATCCCTTTGCAAGACTAGAAATAACCTAGGGTTGATATGAAAATCATGAGAGAATATTTACAGAACATAAACCACTTAACAACCTCCCACACGAGCTGGAACAATCCAAAAATCAGAAACAACAAGAAGACCAAGAAACTTACTAGCGCGACCAGATTCCCGATACTTAATTTGTGTTGTTTTTCTTTTGTTTTGGTCTTGGATCATGAGAGAACTTGAGAGAGTGTTTTTAAGTGTCTAATATCTGAAGATACTGAAAATTAATGAATTAAAATGGGGTTGTGGCGCCTTATATATATATATATATATATATATATATATATATATATATATATATATATATATATATATATACACACACACACACACATATATATATATATATATATATATATATATATATATATATATATATATATATATATATATATATATGCCTACGTGAGTCCTATGGAGAGCAGCTTGGCGTAGTCTCGCTAAAACGCGAATTTCTCTCTACTTCGACGTCGTATAGATAAACGGTTTAATGCGTTGGAAACTAGACTTATAGGTCTTGAATTTGGTTGGTATATAATTCAATAATTCCAAGTATACTGAAAGAATAGCTCAGTTACATTTGACCTAATTTTCAGCACATTATGAATTTGCTTGACTTTAAACGTAGCACACGACTATCATACGACTAAAATAACTCATAGCATAACCTCCTTATCATGTTAAGAACCATAGTCTCACCCTACAATACATGTTATGATATCCCAAACTTGTCGACTTTCGATGAAACTTATTTGCTTCAGTTGGTTTAGCTTCTAAGCTTTCCAACCCTCTTGGTACTCGTTATTCATGATCTTAAATATTTGTAACCTCCAAGGTAATATGATTAACTTAATTTACATGCTTCCAAATATAATCTTATTTCTGAGCTTACATCAATTGACTTACGACGTACTCTCACGTACGAAAACGTGAGGTGTAACATAAAGAGTGATGCTTGTACGTAAATAACTAACCGAATTGGCCGTTTTTCTTTAAAATAAAATAAAATTAGCGATCGAAATTATTTATCTACTTTTAGAAAATAAGTTGACCAAAAATCGATCGATTTCGGTGGATTTTCTATTAAAAATAAATTAAAAATTATAGTTGATTTTTTGAACATATTTTGTTATTTATGTTAAATAGATAACCAACCGAAATCTATCGATTCTTGAAAAATATTTTTTGCCGAAATTGAAATAAAAAAATCTCAAAATCGTCGCATTTTTAGTGGTGAATGCTGTTAATTGATGAATAAGAGTTTTCATATATAACACGTTAACAAACGTTAGATTTTCTCAGTTTCATTCTTATCATTATAGTAAGTAGATCTAACATATAATCTCACAAGAATAATTATCTTCAGATTGTATTACAATAGTGGATTACACGACTCAGATTTTAGTGATCATATATCAATTTCTCGAACCATTTCTTCTAACTCTTTTTCAAATTCGATAAATATTGGTTGATCGTATATTTCATTATAGTTCTATGATTCAGAGTATCCTTTCCTATTTGATCCGTGGTCTAAATCATGTTTTAAGATTTGGCATTTAATTAGCTGATTAAATCCCACAATTAGAGAAACACGTTATATATTGATTACCAAAAAGCAATACAACGAAATTATAATAGGGATGGCAATAAATAAGAAAATTGAATTTTATCCACTGGTACTGAAGTTATAAAATTATATTTACACACAGAAAAATTATTGAACATTGTTTACTTTATTAGCAAAATCGCTAGATTTTACTTATTATAAAATAAAGACACAAAATTACTTTTATTGTAAATAAAATTTACCCACTTTAACAGTAAAATTTACTAAATTTAACTTGCTAATAATAATAAAACTACTTATCAAGATAATTTTACTGTAAAATGGACAATATTTTGTGATCTAACTGTTATAATGGATAAAGTTTAATTACTTTTACATAATATTGAAAAGTTTATCGACTTTAGTGTTGATAGTAAATAAAATTTAAATATAATTAAATCATACGACAAAAAATAAGCTAGTACTTTTATTGTTATAGTTGATAAATTCAATGACTATAGGTGATACTGTTAGTAAATCTATTCAAGAAATAGAAAATCATAAAAGCAAAGAAATGTTAGTTCAATCAGGATTTTCGAGCCAACAAGTTGTTTGTATATCCTTAAGGAATTTTAATCCCTCCACAGTTGTCCAAGATTTTGGATTAATTTCTCCCAGGATGGTACATAATAACTATTCTTTAATGCTGACAATAGTACATAACTTTAGCTAATGAAACAAACGAATCAAATCACATTTGACACTTATATGTTTGTTTGGAAAAATAACCCAACAATATAGAAAAGAGAGGAGAAATGTTCAAATTTTTGTACATATAAAAATGATGCCAACCCTCTAAATTTATAAGCAATGAAATAGTGAAATGAAGAGGTGCTACCCAAAAGATACCTCTTCCATATTTCATTCATGACATTTTTAAAAACCTAACAGATACATAGCATGTTAAAGAATTCTCATGCTACAACAACAACAATAACAACAACAATCAATGAAATCCCATAAAGTGAGGTCTGGGGAGAGTGATATGTACGCAGACCTTATCCTTACCCCGATAGGGAAGAAAGGCTGTTTCAGATAGACCCTCGGCTCAGAAAGACGGAAATAAAAAAGGACAAGAAAAGATAATTTATTAGCATCTCTAGTAGAAATCGTAATAGTAACAGAAGCATAACAACCAAAAGATAAATGGCATGCAATAACAGTAACTGGTAGCTAAGGCCCGGGCTAAGATAAACAACAAGTTACTAATAAATAGTGTGGATTCAACATAAACTGCAAGCCATCTAAGATCAACCTTAATCCAATCCCGCCACACCCCCGGTATGAAGTAAGGAAAGCTGTACTACCCCCTAACCTACGGCCCTAATGCTTGACCTCCATACCTTCCTATCAAGGGCTATGTCCTTGGGAATCTGCAGTCGAACCATGTCTTGCCTGATCACCTCTCCCCAATACTTCTTAGGCCTCCCTCTACCTCTTCTCGTACCCACCACGGCCAACCACTCACACCTTATTACCGGAGCATCAAGGCTTCTCCTTCGCACGTGCCCGAACCATCTGAGCCTCGCTTACCGCATCTTGTTATCTACAGGGGCCATGCCCACGTTCCTCCGAATATCATCATTCCTAATCCTGTCTATCCTAGTGTGCCCGCACATCCACCCCAGCATTCTCATCTCTGCTACCTTTATCATCTGGATATGGGAGTTCTTAACCTGCTAACACTCTTCCCCATATAACATGGCTGGTCTAACCATAGCTCTATAAAACTTACCTTTGAGTATCGGTGGCATTTTCTTGTCACACAAGACTCCAGATGCCAACCTCCATTTCGTCCAGCATGCCCCTATATGGTGAGTGACGTCCTCGTCGATCTCTCCGTCTCCCTAAATCTTCGACCCAAGATACTTGAAGTTATCTCTCTTGGGGATGACCCGAGACCCAAGTATCACGTCCCTATCTACTTTCGTCGACTCAGCACTAAACTTGCACTCCAGGTACTCTGTCTTAGACGTCCTCAATTTGAAACCCTTAGACTCGAGGGTCTGTCTCCAAACCTCCAACCTCTCATTAATACCGGCCCACGTGTCATCAATTAGAACTATGTCATCAGTAAATAACATACACCATGGCACATCCCCTTGAATATGGTGTGTCAATGCATCCATCACCAAGGTAAATAAGAACGGGCTAAGCACAGAGCCTTGGTGTAATCCCATAACAACCGAAAAATGCTTCGATTTGCCTCCCACAGTCCTAACTTTAGTCTTAGCTCCATCATGCATGTCCTTGATCGCTCTTATGTAGGCCACCGGCATGCCCTTTGCCTCAAGACATCTCCAGAGCACCTTCCTAGGGACCTTGACATACGCTTTCTCCAAGTCAATAAATAGTATGGGCAGATCCCTGTACTGTTTCTCTAACCTCCTAATAAGGTGGATAGCTTCCGTAGTGGAGCGATCCGGTATGAACCCAAACTGATTGTCGGATACAGACGTCATCTTCCTCACCCTCACATCAACCACCCTTTCCCAGAATTTCATGGTATGGCTAAGTAACTGGATACTTTTATAATTGTTACAACACTGGATATCTCCTTTGTTCTTGTACAACTGATATTTAGCTTAAATCATATATATTTCTATGTATATCACCTCATATTTTACTTTTATTTCGTGAATTTGGGATGTTAAATGCTATGATTTACATTAATTTGAAATGTTTTTATGTGTAGGAATGATTCAGGAGCAATTGGGGGCGAAACGCCCAAGATTTGAGCCAAAACAAACGAAACGGGGAAACTTGCAAATTTGGCCGCCACTGGTGGCGCCCAGCCCTACCTGTGGCACCAAAAATAGTATACTCTAAATTGGCAGTTCCCTGGAGGGGGCCTGGCGCTAGCCAGGGCGCCAGTGATTGGAATTTTGTCTAACTTTGCCCGACATAAGGTTATTTCGGCCCTAGACCTACCCAACACGTATAAAAGCAAGACTAAACATATTTTTGGGGGGAGGATGCCACTTTAGACAGATCTAACATACTTTGAAGGGATTTTCACGTAGAGTAACACACACAACGCTTGGAGCAGGCTTCTAACTAGTTTTTCTTCTCTTCTCTTCCTTTGGTTTCATAATTTATTAGTTCTAGAGTTTTGGGTGCTACATGAACGTTGTAGTTTGAAGCTTGAAATGTTCTTATTATTTTATCATATTGGTTTATTTATTCAATCTTGCGATTAATTATTTGATTGCTTGATCACCAATTGAATACTGCCTACAAATCTTGGATTGAACTCGGGAGAGAGAATTCTACATTGCATATAAGATTGAGTAGAGAAAGATCTTAACTCTAAGGGGGGAGGATTTGCGGTTAGGATAGGAATATGCCTAATCTCCTTGCTTGGTTATTATACGCAAATTATAAATGCGTTCTTCTTAATCCTAATTCCATAGGAATATAGGCATTAGGATAGCTTGAATAGGAGAGTTGTACTTCGGGAGAAGGCTACGAGCAATATTAACCTTATCAACCAATAAACTAGATAATTTAATTAGACGATTTAAGTGGAAAACTCAATGGGATTGTTAGCTAATCCATAGCTCTAGAACATTCACTCACATTGAATTCGTCTCTATAATTCACCAACTTGTTTCCTTTATTTCTTAGTTTACTACTCTAAATTATCTTTAGTTAAATATCCATACTTTAGGATTTGCTTGAATAGATTACTTGTTTGGTTTAATTTAGTTAATAGTTAATCATAAGTCCCTGTGGGTATGATATCTGAACTTATAATCCTATATTACTTGTCGACCATGTAAATTTTCATGTGCATTTTGGAGCAACAAGTTTTTGGCGCCGTTGCTGGGGACTTGAATATTAATTACTAGTTTTTGCTTTAGTTGTTTATTTCGTTGAGTCTAATGTTACTTCATTGTTGCTCAGATATCAGAAACTTTGATTGAATGCGTAGGGTCAGAAGCCAGGACCGACTTGAAGGCTTTGATCTTGAACCTGAGAGAACATTTCACAGGAGGTTGAGAGAAGCAAGGGACACGAATAATATTCAGGCGCATGTTCAATTTCCTGTGGACATGTTAGAGGAGAAACATATGGCTGTTCAGGAGGTTGCGATGCACATTAGTGCTAATGTCACCTCCAGTATAGTGAAGCCTAGGATCACTCGGAACTTTGAGCTGACACAGAGCATGATCCAGCTACTTAATGCAAATAGGCAGTTTATGGGTCTTCCGCACGAGGATCCACAACAGCATATTCTAAACTTCTTGGAGATTAGTGATACTTATATCACCTAACAAGGTCACTCCAGATTATGTGAGGCTCACACTTATTCCATTTTCTCTGTTAGGCGAAGCTAAGCGATGCAGAACCAACTAATTCCATTACATCATGGAATGATCTGCCAGGAAAATTTCTGGCAAGGTTCTTCCCTTCAGGCAAAACTTCAAAGATCAAAAGTGAAATAGTTGCTTTCAAACAGAAAGCAGGAGAATCTTTATACTCAGCTTAGGAAAGGTTCAAGGGGCTACTCAGAGATTGTCCTCATCACAATCAAACGAATGAAGTGTTAGATCACACTTTCATAGAAGGGCTCCATCCCCAAAAAAAAATTGTAGTAGATGCTGCAGCTGGAGGTCAAGTATTGGAGAAAAGCTTTGATGAAATTTCTGCATTATTGAACAAATTCTCCAAAAGCAATATGGATTGGCAAGGAGAAATGGGTAGGAGCATGGTACAAGAATCACCAGGGGTTCTTGAATTAGATGTTGTCTCAGCATCGTCAACACAGGTCTTTACGATGACCAACCAAGTCAATTAGATGACAATGATCATTAACAAGCAACAAGCCCAGCCAGTGCAACAAGTTCAAATATTTTGTGAAGTATGTGGAGAGGGTCACATGAGCAATTATGCCCAGCAAATCCAAAGTCTGTATATTTTGTGGGTAATGCAAATTAAGGCCAAACAAATCAGTATGGGGACACCTATAATCCCAACTAGAGGAATCACCCAAACTTCTCATGGGGTGGAAATCAAGGCAATCAGAATCAATACCGGCCTCAAGCACCCCAACAATAATTCAAACCACCTCAAGGTGAACAACAAGCTAGCTTTGAGAAGATGATGAAGAAATTGATGGCCTACCAGCGAGCCCTCAATTAGAAATTAATAATAGATCAACAAACTTTCAATCAAAAAATAATGGCTAATCAGCAGGCTCAAGCCGCAACACTGCAAAATTTGGAGCACCACGTGGGCCAACTTGCCAGAGCCCAAAATACTAGATCGGTAGGGGCTCTTCCTAGTGATAGTGAGCCCAATCCTAAATCTCAAGTCAATACGGTTACCTTGAGAAATGGAAGAGCATTAGAAGAAGTTACAAAGAAGAAAAAAATATAGCTCATCCTGAAGGAGAATTAGTTCCCAAGCTAGTTGAGGGAAATGAGAAAGATGATAAAGGACCCGAGCCAGCAATTGAAAGTAGGCCACCACCTCCATTTCCACAAAGACTGCAGAAGAAAAAAGATGATGCTAAGTAAAAGAAATTTCTAGATATTTTACTCCAAGTGAGTGTGAATTTGCCTTTGGTGGAAATTTTGCATGAAGTGCCTAAGTATGCAAGGTATGTCAGAGATATTGTGGCAAACAAACGAAGACATGCAGAGTTCGAAACAGTTGCACTTACTGAAGAGTGCAGTGCCAGAGTATAGAGTAAACTTCCTCCTAACATGAAGGATCCTGGGAGTTTCACAATTCCCTTTTCTCTTGGAAAACAAGAAGTTGGTAGAGCCCTGTGTGATTTATCGGCTAGTATAAATTTGACGCCATCCTCTTTGTTCAAGCAACTTGTATTGGGGGTACTTAGACCTACTACAATCACTTTACATTTAGCATATAGGTCACTAGTCATGCCAGAAGGGATTATTGAGGATGTTTTAGGTCGAGTGGGAAAGTTTATTCTTCCTGCTGATTTTATTGTTCTTGATTACGAGGCAGATGAGGAAGTGCCCATTATTTTGGGGCGACCATTCTTAGCTACTGGTGGAGCAATTATTGATGTGAGGGCGGGGAAGTTAAGAATGAGAGTTGACAATGAGGAGGTCACTTTTAATGTGTACAAGGCACTTAAGCTCCCTAAGCATTTTTAGGACTTGTGCATGATTACTGTGGTAGAATCGAAGGGAATAAAGAAGAGTCCTTATGTGAATTTTAGTGATCCATATAGGACAACTGAATTATAGGAGGTAGTGTTTCCAACTGAGCGTGTAAAGATGATTGAGAAAAGAGCCAGAGATGAAAGAGGAGACCTTACGAGAGCGTGCAAAAAGGCTAGAATTCATGGGAGAAAGAAGAAGAGAAAGCGCCCGGCCTGAGTAGAGTAATAGAGTCGTGCCACGACTATAAATAAGGTGCTTGTTGGGAGACAACCCAACATGTATATATTTTATTTATTGATTATTATTTTAGTGTCAAGTTTTGTGTTGTTTTTATTTTGCAGAGTAAGGGAAGTCTGAGTACCCGAAGTTGAAGATGGGGAGCATGTTTGAGCTTAAGTGTGGGGTCATCCCGACCCTTAATATTGATGATCATGTCCGAGCTAGACTGAGAGGGTCTCAGGAAGTATTGCTCACCCTTGTGTTAATATCTTTCTCTGTGATCATGCATCGAGGACTATGCATAATATAAGTGTGGGGTGGAAAAACTAATTTTTGAAGTGTAATTGTATAAAATTATTTTTTTATTTAGTTTTTCTTTGGAACTCATAGTAGACATAGTCTAGGTAAAAAAGTTGAAAAAAATTTAGAAAAAGTTCAGACTTTTCCCGACGATGGAGCTTTTGGACAATTTTCTTGATGGATAAAAGTCCGATTAAAAACACCAAAAAGAATTTTTTTATTAGGATAGTTAGGTAGTGTCCCTTGGTTTTTCTTTGGGCACCGGTTCTTTTCCAAAGATGTAACTTGAACCGGGTACTTTAATTTTTTTTAGGATTAGTTTAGGAAGAAATTGAGTCGCTCCGAGATACTCATTAACATAGTTGATTCTGGCACATTAGGCTAGGACATACATTCTATTTTCCCTTGGATTTGATTTGAATTGTGAAGCCTAAGTAAAGTGAATAGCCTATTTTGTGACGCTCTCTCTTAGTTGTTTGGCTTGTATGCTACATAGTGCAATTTTGCTTAAATTCTCAATTATGTGTGCGTGCTTGACTTGAGAGTTGAACAGAACCATTTTGATTGAGTCATGTGCAACGTGTCTGTGAGGATTTGTGATTTTCTGTGCTATCCTGTATAGTCTAGAACTTGCCCTGTGTGTTAATTGAAGCGACATTGTAAGTTGTTCTAATCTAGGAGATAACGTAGGCATTTTCTTGCTTGATCATGTATGTTCTTGTCACATAAAAATAAACTTTTCTGTTACTAGCCCCTTTGAGCCAGAGACCTTTCTTTTGGCATCCACATTACAAGCCATACACCATTTAATTCTTAATTTGATATTGATTGAACCTTTACCTCCTAAGATACTTGGTCGCTAAAAGAAGTAATCTTAGAAATTTGGGAGTATCTTTTGAGTGGAACCATGGAAGGGCCCGTTGGTGCACTAAAGTTGAAATTAAAGGTTACTAGTCGGTGAACTTTAATGTATGGAGTGTGTGAAGAAAAAAGAGAAAGAAAAAGGAAAATTGAAAGAAAAGAAAAAAATGATAATAAAAGGATGTAGAAAAATAAACACCTCCAATTCTTATTGATTTGTGCTAGTGAAAAATAGGGAAGTGCTTAATTGAATAGATGGCTATGATGTATATGGAAAGTGAATTGGTTGAGATGAATATGTGCTTAAATTGTAAATGTAGTGTATTAAAGTGCTTAGGAGGGTTAGTCACTATTTCTAAATGTATCACACCCGTCTCTTAGCCTACATTACAACCTTAAAAGACCTAATTGTTAGATTTGGCTAGCTTAAATTATTAGAGATATACACTACTGGCAAGCTTATGGTACGACCACGGGATGCATATGCATTCTTTGTGAGAGTGAGCGAATTTTGTTCAATTGTGTGATGTTCTTGATCTATATTCAAAAGCGTACTTAAATGTGTGGACCAATTTATATTCACTCTTTTGTTAGTTGGTGAGGGCACATGATCTCATGAATGATTGGTAATGTTGTAAACTTTCTTTTTGGGTAAGTGCCTGAATTGAGGGTGCTTAGTGGTTGCAAGTCGACTTTTGAGGTTAGGTGGTGATGAATAGGTTGTTGGAATTTACTGAATTGAAATATTATACATGGAGTATGCTTAAACGGGAAGAATGTGAATTTTTGTGTGTTCATGCTTGTGTGCCGGTATTGATCGTAGTCAAGGGTATATTGTATGGTTAAAAGTTAAGGGGCTCCTCTATGATTGAATTTTGTATGTAGTTGGGGGGTTTATTAGGTAATCCCATTGCTCGAGGACGAGCAAGAGTCTAAGTGTGGGGTGTTGATGTTTAGCTTAAAGCATATATATTTCTATGTATATCGCCTCATATTTTACTTTTGTTTCGTGAATTTATGTTAAATGCTATGATTTATATTAATTTGAAGTGCTTTTATGTGTAGGAATGATTCGGGAGCAATTGAGGGCGAAACGTGCAAGATTTGAGCCAAAACGAACGTAACCGGGAAACTTGCAAATTTGGGTGCCACAGGTGGCACCCAGCCCTACCTGTGGCGCCAAAAATAGTATACTCTAAACTGGCAGCGCTCTGGAGGGCGCTTGGCGCTAGCCAGGGAGCCAGTGACGGGAATTTTGTCTAACTTTGCCGGGGACAAGGTTATTTCGGCCCTAGACCTACCCAACATATATAAAAGCAAGACTAAACTTATTTTTTGGGGAAGGACGCCACTTTAAAGAGATCTAATATACTTTGAAGGGAGTTTCAGGTGGAGTAACACACACCACGCTTGGAGGAGGCTTCTAACTAGTTTTTCTTCTCTTTTCTTCCTTTAGTTTCATAGTTTATTAGTTCTAGAGTTTTGGGTGCTACATGAAAGTTGTAGTTTGAAGATTGAATTATTCTTATTATTTTATCATATTGGTTTATTTATTTAATCTTGCGCTTAATTATTTGATTGCTTGATCACCAATTGAATACTACCTACGAATCTAGGATTGAACTCGGGAGAGGGAATTCTAGATTTCATATAAAATTGAGTAGAGCAAGATCTTAACTCTAAGGGGAGGGGGGATTTGTGGTTAGGATAGGAATATACCTAATCACATTACTTGGTTATTATACGGGAACTATAAATGCATTCTTGTTAATCCTAATTCCATAGGAATATAGGCGTTAGGTTAGCTTGAATATGCGAATTGTACTTTGGAAGAAGGCTACGAGCAATATTAACCCTGTCAACCAATAAACTAGATAAATTAATTAGATTATTTAAGTGGAAAACTCAACGGAATTGTTAGCTAACCCATAGCTCTAGAATATTCACTCACATTGAATTCGTCTCTATAAATCGCCAACTTGTTTCCTTTGTTTCTTAGTTTACTACTCTAAATTATATTTAGTTAAATATGCATACTTTAGGATTTGCTTGAATAGATTAATTGTCTGGTTTAATTTAGTTAATAGTTAATCATAAGTCTCTGTGGGTACGATATCTGGACTTACAATCCTATATTACTTGTCGACCACGTATAATTGTATGTGCATTTGGGAGCAACAACAACGGTACCACTATACTTGACCTCAACTTCTCTAGCATCCTCTTCATCCTAAAAATTACATTGAACAGCCCAGTCAGTCACTCCAATCCTGTTCTACCCACACACTTCCAAAACTTAACCAGAATTTCATCTGGCCCAATCGCTCTACCCCTACTCATATTACGCAAAGCCCCCACGACCTCCTCTACCTTAATGCGCCTGCAATACCTAAAATCTCAGAGACTCTCTGAATGCCCCAAGTCCCCTAGCGCTATATCCCGGTTCCCCTCCTCGTTTAAAAGACCAGAGAATTATGTCTGCCATCTCTACTTAATTTGGGACTCTCCTATCAATACTCTACCATCCTCGTCTTTGATGCACCTTACTTGGTCCAGATCTCGGGCCTTCCTTTCCCTTACATTAACCAGCTAAAACAGCTTCCTAACCCTGTCTTTCTCCGCCAATTCCTCATATAGGCTGCCAAATGCTACATTATTAGCCTCCGTGACCGCCAGCTTTTCCTCCTTCCTAGCCACCTTGTATCTCTCTCTATTCGCTCTTCTTTCGTCCTCGCTTGTGCTCCCTACCACCTTTGCATACGCTACCTTCTTTGCCTTCACTTTACCTTGGACTACGTCATTCCACAACCAATCGCATTGGTGCCTGCCAAAAAAGCCCTTCGATATCCCTAGCACCTCTCTTGCCGCCTCTCTTACATAGTTCGCCGTCGTTGACCACATAGTGCTCGCGTCTTGACTAGTCCTCCAAGATCCCATAGCGGATAACCTCTCATCCAACTCCTGGGCTTTATCCTTGGTTAAATCTCCCCATCTAATCCTCGGTCGGCCATGAGCATACCTCTTCTTTCTCTTTATCTTAATGCCAACGTCCAATACTAAAAGCCTATGCTGAGTCGCGAGGGTCTCTCCCGGGATAACCTTGCAATCCTTGAACAATTCTCTATCACACCTTCTAAGGAGAAGGTAATCAATCTGAGTCTTCACCGCCAAATTTTGGAAAGTAACCAGATGCTCCTCCCTCTTTGGAAAAGTCGAGTTCGCAATCACCAGCTCGAAAGCCTTGGCAAAGTGTAGCAGCAAAGTACCTCCTCCGTTCCTATCCCCAAGGCCAAAGCCACCATGCACCTCTCTATAAATGCTAGCAGTTGACCCAATATGGCTATTAAAATCCACTCCAATAAATAACTTTTCAGTAGGAGGAATACTACACACAATCTCGTCCAAACCCTCCCAAAAGAACCTCTTAACCTCCTTATCCATGCCCGCTTGCGCCGCATAAGCGCTAACAACATTGAGGGTGCACTCACCAATCACCAAATTAATAAACATTAGCCTATCATTCACTCGCCTAACCTCCACCATAGACTCTTTAAAATCCCTATCCACCAAGATGCCCACTCCATTCTTACCCCTCACGATTCTAGAGTACCACAACCTATACCCGTCAGCATTCCACTCCTTCGACCCCGCCCACCTAGTCTCCTGGACACAAGCTATATTAACATTCTTCTTCTGGAGAATCTTTTCCATCTCAATAGACTTACCCGTCAGCGTGCCTATGTTCCACGACCCGATCCTCAATCTATAAGCTCCCTCTTTCCCCTTACCCTCATTGCCTCTCATCCCATCTACTAACCCCCTCCCCACCCCCTTATTTCCCTTGGCACCCCTCGAGGACATGTCCTAACTTTACCATCCCAGACCACAGCCACTATACCAATAACAAACTCTGGAATACACTAACACAGATCCAAACTAGAAAATACTAACACAGACCTAAACTAGAAAATAACAGATAGCAACTACAAGTGCTCTAATAGTATGCTTAAAGTGATGCTAACTAAATAGTCACAATTTGACTAACATAAAGAAAGAAACAGGAAAGCGGGAGGTACCAACTCCTGCTGGAAAGAACCTAAAAATAAGACTTGATGCACCCGAGGTCACAGAAATATGTCGTGCGTCCTTCCAACTCCCGCCAACCTTTGCACACACTAGCCGGCGATGCTTCGCTCTACTCGCCCGTATGCCTCGCGCTTGCCTGGACAGCTGCAACTAGTTCCCTAAAAAATTACACACAACCACCATAAAATGAATAGGGAGGGAGGCTGTCACCCTGTCATAGGGGTGGACCTGGATAGATTCGAAATGGGAGAGAAAACAAGGGGGGAGGGGTCGCCGGACAGAGGTCGCCGACGGGCTGCTAGGGTTTCGAAACTGAAATTTGGCCTCCGGAAGGGTTAGGTAAAACGATCAGTAGGGAAACAAAGACGAGTTTATGGGGTTAGAGAGAAGAAGAGAGTGAGGAGAATAGAAGAAAGACAAAGGAGGGGCGCTAGGAGGTCGCCGGCCAGAAATCCGACGATGGAACAAAGAGAAGATGGAGAAGGGATGAAGAAGAGAGAGGAGGGGGAGGAGAGAGAGGAAGGAGGGAGAAGAGAAAGAGAGAGAGAGAGAAACACTTGCCTGGGGTTGCCGGCGCCAGAAAATCAGAGGGCTGGAGAGAGCACTAGTGGGGAGAGAGAAACTTGAAGAGAGGGAGAAGAGAGAGAAAGAGCCAATATTGGAAATATAAAAGAATTCTCATGCTACTCACTCGAAAATCTCTCTATCATTCTCTTTGAATTCATAGTGGGTACTAAAATGTTAATCCTCGCCTATATTATATCCATAAATAATACTTACGTTTTAGGTGAGATTTGCCCCATTATTATTTCATATGTTATTTACCTTACATTAGTGTCATTTTATATCCCTATGTGTCATACTAACTAATTTGTTCTTCAATTTTGTCTCAATTAATAATAAAGAAGTAAAATAAAAAAAAGGATTGGCAAGTTTTTGTTCTTATCTTTTAGTATTTAATATGCTTTTTATTAAATTTTTTCTAAAATTTAATATGATAAGAGTAATGTAACAGAGAGAGTGAGGTTCTGAATTAGATTAATATAAGGGATTAGTTTTGCACGATATCTAATATATTATAACAGCCAAAAAATTAAGTGACTCCTTCTTTCTTCCAACTTTGAAGGAACCAATGGATAACATCATAAGAAAAGAAAAGTTTATCTAAATAAATCAATAAAGTAAAATTTTCAAAAATATGATCAGAAAAATAAGAAAAAATAGAGTTTTGAAAAATAAAAAGAAATCTATTTTATTATTTAGTCTATCATTTAGACGAAAAAATGCTATGATTCATAAGAATTCAACGGGTATTCAATCATACAAACAAAGTGGACTTAGCTTGAGCAGCGGGTGGTATAGTTAAATTAACGGCAAAAAAGAGTGTATACGGTAGAAATTGGGGCTACCCGATTTCACTATTTGATAAAAACAAAGACGTTGCATCGAAGAGCTAAGGCATCGAGTTCGAGATCGAGTTGATATCATTCAATTGAAGCCAGGGGAGAAAAACTTCGAGTTACATCGAGGATAGCTTAGTAACTGAAAGAGTGAGATATCCGTGATTGGTCGAGGATCATGGCATGAATCTTGGAATCGACCAAATTTGAAGAGTTTAATTAGTTGTTTATATGATTTCCTTATGTAATTAGAGACATAGTATAATTAGGTTTCCTCTACTATATAAAGAGGGGTTCCAAACATTTGTGGGGGGATCATTCACTGAAATATAACTAATATAGATCTTCTTCTCTGACCTATGTTTTTGTTCATCAATTTATCCAATCTTTACTATTCTCATACTTTTATCACCTCGAGTGTACCTTAATTCAAGGGTTAAGCTTATTTTGCATACTGGTTTGGATTATTTACAGTTCAATTCTACCGCTTATTTTCATACTTATCAATTGGTATTGGGTGAAATCACATATCCTTAAAATCATATTGTAAATTTAATTGTTATCCGATTTTTAGGATAAACAGTTTGGCGCCACCATGGGGCTAAGGATAATAGTGACTATTCAATACTGGTTCCGATAATGCACACTACTTTACACTTGTTTTTATTAAGTATTTTTTGTTTTAGGATAAAATATGTCAAACTCACAAATAACACCCACACATACTGATAGTGGCCTCGAATTCCAAGGAGAAAATGATAATGTAATCACTCCAGGGGTCGAGGTGCCGTAAGCTGATCTCAAGGGCAACACATTGCTCTAAACACAAACTTGGGCGCGGACCCCGAAGGGAGTATACGCAGAGAAGGCCGATCTGGTGGTCGAGGTTCACAGGGAGGAGGAGATGGATGAGTCAGCCTCCAAATGATATTCGATATGCTAAGGGCTCAACAAAACAGCTATTGCACAGCTACAAAATCAGCGTCGAATGTCGATCGGGGTTGAACCGGAGCCGCCCGCTGGGTTGAGCCAGTACCAGAAAGGTCGAATACCAGTAATCAGGGACTGACCCCATAACAATGAAGTTAATCGAGGATCTCACCAAATGAATCGAATTGGGAGAGAATAAGATTGAGGAAAACGACAAAAGGGTAGAAGTTCACAACTCCCAAGTTGATCAAATTTTGGGGCCACCACCGATATTAGAAGGACTAGATTCTAAAATGTTCGTGCAAAGACCATTTTCAAGAGAACATGACCTCCTCCTCCTTGCTTCCATCTAAAGGCAAAGCGGCAGTGCCTCCTCGTGTTGAGGAATGTGTTCCAGGATCTTTTGCAACGGCTTCCGATTTCAAGGTTGAGAAACCTTCTTCAAAGCCGGGGTGTCGTGAGCCTATTTCTCAGTATATTATCTCAGTAACAGACGTCGGAAGGGTGAGGACTGATTGCCACTGGGGGATGCGGTGCTTCTGGATATCCCTTCTAGGGAGGAGGATATAACGCCATACAAAGCTGATTTTCTCAGTATGTATACTGACCCATTTAAACTTGCGCCGGTGGGGCCATCCTTGCCTCCGATAGACCCCGTGATTCTCGACTTCTGCCAATGGTATCAAGTGATCCTTGGCCAAATTCACCCTTCGTTCTGGCGCATTGTCTATATGATCAGGTATTATGTGAACATGATTGAGGAGATGCCCTTCACCCTTGATCACCTGATCAGGATGTACAACCCCCGTCTTTTCCATGGGGGTCTGATTAATTTCCACTACCGAGATTCGAGGGCCCTCTTTACTTGCATCGAAGAAGTTGAGATCAGAAGGTGGATGAGCCATTTTGTACAAGTTAGGACCTCTAACGTAGTCATAGTAGGAACTGGGAAGGATGTTGTTCCCCGAAAGGTGGAACACGGTGCATAACTAGATACGTTATCTAGCATTTCCTTGCTTCTTTTTAGGTACATATTTCCATGTGCTTAATTTCTTCTCCTGATACAGCCGTAGCAATTTACCCTGGAGCAGTCACGAACCTCTCGGGCTGGGTTGGCCGACTGGACTCAATTTGCCCATACGCTGAGCGAGTGTGCCGTTATTTGTCCCAAGCTCGATGGGAAGCGAAGGACCATGGTGATCCTTTATTCCTATTACAGCCGTTTCTTTTAAACAAAACTATTATTGATAGCATCCCTACTCCATATGCTTACCTCTTGTGTTTGTGTAAGTCTAGGGGAGATCCCCTTGATGAAGGGATCATTGCTTGGTGAAGAGGGTATCTCGGGACCCGATAAAGGGAAGAAAAGTCAAAGGGAACCATTGAATGAACCTTTAGAATCCAAGAAGGCCAAGGAGGAAGAAACTGAGGCCGATCCGACAGCCCTAACTCTTAAGGCAGCGGGAAGTCCTCGAGTTGAAGGCGAGGGGGAAAATGATTTCTTGATAGAGTCTGAGGGAGGGGAAAACCTGATCGACCTTCATGTCATAGAGATAGTGGCTCCCGATCCGGAGCTTGATGTCTTCGTGGACCAAATTTGGGCTAGAGAGGCCACTGAGGGAGTATCGGGTGATGCCCCCAAGCGGACCGATGGCTAAAATATCCTTCGAGCTGAGACGGGTTCAGTAGGTGGTTCAGAGGAAACTGGTTCTGGAGTCCTGCAGGGATAAGAGGCAACTCTGATTGACCTTGTTGGTGTTATCCTAGTGAGTGACTCTCCTCCGGGAATGATCTTACCTCCTAGGGGAACAGAAGATGCCCAGAATGAAGAACCTTCCGATGCGGGGGTGCCCATCGGAGGCAGAGATGCGCTTGAAAGACCTTTAGCCACTCCCGAGGGAATCCCCAAGCTCGAGGCTTCGCTCGCCTTCACTGATATGAACATGCTTTGTGAGCAGGTAGTTCTTGTAAATCCTGCCTGTTGTCCTGATCTTTATCTATCTAACTTGTGTTTTTTATGGCTTCAGGACAGGGCACTTTATAATAAGACTTTCGCTTGGCTTTAGGCTGAGGCGGCCCATCACGAGCATAAGAAGACTCGTCTTGTTGAAAAGGTTACCTAGTTTCCATTTGGTATTGCCTGAATATTTGCCAGATCCCAGCATTTTGACATCTTTGATTTGATTTGTGCACTTTGAGAAGGAAGGTGCCCTAATGAGGTAGGAGCTTCGAGCCAGAGACTCCCAAGTTCTCGAACTCAAATGACATGTGAGAGAGATAACTTATGAGAGGGATACCCTCCAGGAAAAGATATCCTTAGTCGGGCATCAGCTTCATGATGCGAGGGCGAATAATGACAAGTATAGAGGTCTCCATTCTGAGTTAGTAGTTGCACTATCCGGGATCAAACTGAAGCTGAGGTGCTTATATCTTTTCATAAAGAGGATGTCGTTGCGATAAACGCTCAATCTGGGAGAGCACATGAGGCCAAATTGAAATTGACTCGAGCTGTGAAGCGTGCTCGGTTAAAATCTTAGAGGCAAACTCTTGAGGATATACACATGGGGGGTATCAATTTCTTTACCGAGCTCGAGTGGGTGAAAATCCTAGAAAAGAAGAATGTTGCCCTGCTTACTTCTGGAGCTACGTTAGGTAGTTGCTTAGGAGATAATGAGAATGAAGGTGGAGCCACTAGAGGGGAAGAGGCTGTTGAAGGACCCAAAGTTGTAGTCAGAACCGTTGGGCCGCAACCTATGGCAGAGCCATCGAAGATGTAGGCTCGATGATAGATTAGGGTTCTGTTTTGTTCCTTCTTTTAAAGGGTTTTTACAGGCCTTGTAAACATGCCTCTGTGAGAAATATGTATAAAAGGCTTTTCATTTTTTATCACTTCATTTCCCCTTTGTTTTTCGGGAATAATTTATGATGTTTTTTTATAAACGATCCGAGATTTCAGACCTTATATTAGACCCACGGGCTTTTTCTATTTCTGAGTGACCCTTAATGGTCGAAGGTCAGTCCTCAAGCATTCTCAGGTTAGACCTGGATCTTATGCATCGGATCGGTACGACCTGTGGTTTTAGTGCTGGTGACAGTGGCTCTTATGCATTAAGTCGGTACGACCTTTGATTTTAGTGCTGGCGATAGTGGCTCTTACGCATTGGGTCGGTACGACCTCTTAGTATAAGCCGACATTTGAGCTCTTATGCTTTTTCTCTCAGACATTTTAGTTAACTATTTTGGGTTCAATCTCCGAGCCAGGTTTCGATTCGAGCTCATTTGACCATCAAGTTTTTAAATTTAATGCTAGCCCTTGGGCTCTTACACGTTGGGTCGGTGCAACCTCTTAGTATAAGTCGGCGTTCGAGCTCTTATGCTTGTGCTCTTAGGCATGTTTGGTCAACTATTTTGGGTTCAGTCTTTGAGTCAGGTATCGGATCGAGCTCATTCGACCTTCAAGTTTTGAATTTCAATTTTGCCCTTAGGCTCTTATGCATTGGTTCAGTACTTTTGTGTGGTTTGGCGATAGTGGCTCTTACGCTTTGTGTCGATACAACCTTTTATGTGGGCTACTGATAGTGGCTCTTACACTTTGGGTCGATGTGACCTTTTATGTGTGCTGGCAACAATGGCTCTTACGCTTTGGGTCGATGCGACCTTTTATCTGAGCTGGAGACAATGTCTCTTACATTTTGGGTCGATGCGACCCCTAATATAGGCTTTATTTTTCCTCTGTTAAGGATTTTTGAGATTGTGTTTTCCTGAATCTTTGACGGTTTGATGACAACCTCAATTATGATTCGTTATATGGCGATGATCGAGCTTTTCGGGAGGATTGGCTCGGTGGCTGAGTATCTCAAAGCCTGTAATTTGGAGTTGACATAGTCGAAGCTCTTTTGCCTATGTTGAGGGTAGCCCGTTTAATCGGTTCTTTTCGAAGTAGATTCGAAGTAATTGAAGGCATGTGATTTTGTAGCGACGGTCGGACGTCCCCGAGTTGTGTTAAGTTTGGCTGGTACAGCCTTGTGACCATAGTCATTTGTGTTTGGCCGGAGCCTTTTAGATCGAGTAAATTAGTTTCGATGTCTATATCGAGGGTATGCCTTTTTAGGGTTCTTACAAATTCAATATATAGCCTTAACTTTGAGATCGTGTTTATGCCTTTAGTAAGGTCTTACAAGTTTTACATGCCTTTGAGGTCTTACAATTTTGGATACTTGGTACAAGTACGGTTCATGCCTTACTTGAGGTCTTACAGATATTGTGGTTGCCTTATAAAGGTCTTACGAGACCGTGTCTGCCCACTTGGGGTCTTATGGCCTCGAGTTTCTGGTAAGTGGCGATTGGCGATAGTCCCCGAGTCATCAAGGGTACCTTGGCTCGGGGGCCATTATTTGTAAACTTGGTATTGGCTCACCGAGGGCTTACAATTTTAGGGTTTTTGACCCGGAGGTCATATGGCCTTGAGTTTTTTACACCAGTCCCCGAGTGTTCGGGATGTTTTGGCTTTGGAGCTATTTTGTGATCTTTGATGTTGCCTCGTTGAGGGATTATAAGTTTGGACTTCCAACTCGGAGGTCATTCAGGTTTTGAATTGTTGATGCCAGTCCCCGAGTGCCTGAGACATTTTTTTGGATCTGGAGCCTTTTTGCAATAATGCCGAGCTCCTTTGAAACGAAAAATGCTTTGGAAAGTATTCTTTCGATTAGTTGGCATAAGTATACATGTTTTTGCTGTTAACGACTTGTTCATTCTATGCGGGCACGACTCGTTCGACCGCTTGGCCCGGTACATTACCTTCCTGTCGAGACCCTATTCAGCACATCTTGGCTTTTCCGAGGAGGCGATCATCCAGGGGATGCCTGCCAGTATTCGAGGTTGATTGAAAAGAAGCCTTGAATATGTTGTTGAGTCTTTCTTAGGTATCATATAGATGTTTCCTCGTTATAAACCTTGCCGGTGAAACCTTTTTAGAGATAAAATCTGGTCGAAGGAAAAGAGTGCAACGCATACTTTTAAGAGCTCGAGGTACTCGAGCTCGAGGGAGTTTCAAAGTTTTAAATCGGACACCCTAGCAGTAGTATCATTTCAGCATTGATATGTTCCAGTTGATTGGAAGTTGTTCTCCTTCCAAGGTACCAAACTTGTAGGACCCTTTGCCGATTACTCCAAGGACGCGGTACGGTCCTTTCCAATTTTGGCCTGTCTTTCCTTTATTAGGGTTTCAGGTGTTGAGGGTGACTTTTCTTAGGACGAATTCCACGACTCCGAGATGTCGGAGGTTTGTTCTCCTATTATAATACCTTTCGATCCTTTGCTTTAGGGCGGCCATTCGAACCAGCGAGGCTACTCGCTTTTCATCCAATAACTCGAGGATCATAGTTATGGCCTCATTTTTCGAGCTCTCAATGATGTGTCAGAATTTGGTGCTTGGCTCCCCGACCTCCGTTGGTATCAAAGCCTCTGCACCATACACTAGAAAGAAAGGTGTTTCCCCTATGCTTGATTTTGGATTTGTTCGCTATGCCCATAGTACTTGGGGCAATATTTCTCTCTATCTTCCTTTAGCAACTTCTAGCTTCTTTTTTATGTTTTGGATGATGGTTTGGTTTGTGGACTCAGCCTGGCCATTTGCACACGGGTGGTAGGATGTCGACGGGATTCTTTTGATTTTGTGATCCTCGAGGAACTGTTTTACTTTGCTTCAGATGAACTGCCTCCCATTATCGCATGTTATCTCAGAAGGAATAACGAATCTACACATAATATGGTCCAGATAAAATCAATGACTTCTTTTTCTCTTATTTTTTTGAAGGCCTGCACTTCTACCCATTTTGAGAAATAGTCAGTCAGAAATATAATACATTTAGCTTTATGTGGTGCTGTTGGTAGAGGTTTGACGATGTCTATTCCCCATTTCATGAAAGGCCATAGCGATAAGACTGAATGCAGTTGTTCGTCGGGTTGGTGAATCATGGGGGAAAATCTCTAGCATTTTTTGCACTTTCGAATGAATTCCTTAGTGCCTTTTTCCATGTTGTCCCAGTAGTAGCCTGCGCTGATCACCTTTCGGACTAAGGAATCAATGCCGGAATGGTTTCCGCAAGTACCCTCATGAATTTCTCGAAGTACATAATCTATATCTCCTGGCCCCAGACATACTGCTGGGGGGGGGCATTGAAAGTTCTTATGTACAAAGTCCCATTTTTGTTGAGCGAGAACCGGGCTGCTTTGGTTGGCAGGGCCCTCGATTTCTTTGCATCCGTGGGTAATTTTCCGCCCTTCAGATAGTAAATATATTTATTTCTCCAATCCCATGTTAGGTTAGTATAATTAATATCGGCATGATCTTCCTTAACCACTAATTTGGATAGCTGAATAACATCCCCGGGGAGCAGATCTTCTTCTTCAACAGATGATCCCAGGTTTGCGAGGGCATCGGTCTCGCTGTTCTGCTCCTGGGGTATGAGGACCCGGGTCTATTATTTGAAACGGCGTAATATGACTTGGATTTTGTCTATGTACCTTTTGCATCCTATCTTCTCATACCTCATAACTCCCATTTACCTGATTTACTACCATGAGTGAATCACATTTTGCTTCGACGATCTCAGCTCCGAGGCCTTTGGCCAATTCCAGACATGCAATCATAGCCTCATATTCGGCTTCGTTGTTAGTCAATCTTGTAGTTTTTATAGATTTCTTTATTATGCCACTCGTAGGCGGCTTCAGGACTATACCGAGTCCGGATCCTCTCACGTTTGTGGCGCCGTCAGTGAATAGGGTCCATACCTTGGAAGATGTGCCTAGTTTTAGTAAAAGTTCCTTTTCTACCTCGGGCACAAGAGAAAGCGAGAAGTCGACCACGAAGTCCGCCAGAATTTGGGACTTAATGGCTGTTTGGGGTTGATACTCGATATCACACCCCCAAGCTCGATGGCCCATTTGGCTAATCGGCCCGTAGTTCGGGCTTATGCAATGTGCTTCAGAGAGGGTACGTTGTTAAAACACAAATACGGTGGCATTGAAAATATGGTTTCAATTTCCACCGATGCGCTTATTAACGCAAGAGCTAATTTTTCTTGGTGCGGATACTTGGTTTCGGCATCCGCTAGGGTCCGACTCACTTAATAAACAGGGAATTGTATACCTTGCTCTTCTCGATCTAGCACACCGCTCACCGCTATCTTGGATATGGCCACGTATACATACAACATTTCATCCTCTTTTGGCATGTTGAGCAAAAGTGGACTAGTCAGATATCGTTTCAACTCCTCCAAGAAGTGTTGGCATTCTAGAGTCCACTCGAAGTTGTTTTTCTTTTTGAGTAAAGAGAAGAAATGATGAATACTATCGCATGACCTTGATATGAATCTGCCTAGAGCTGCTATCCGCCCTGTCAGCCGTTGCACGACCTTCATGTTATTTATCACTGTAATTTCTTTGATGGCCTTGATTTTGTTGGAGTTGATTTCGATCCCCCTATTCAACACCATGAAGCCTAAGAATTTACCCGAACCCACTCCGATGGAACATTTCTTGGGGTTAAGCTTTATGTTATAACTTTTGAGGATGTTGAATGTTTCCAGCAAATGAGTTAAATGGTCCTCTGCGTCCAGGGACTTAACTAGAATGTCATTAATATAAAATTCCATGGATTTGCCTATTTAAAGCTCGAACATTTTATTAGCTAGACGTTGGTACGTGGCCCCTATGTTTTTTAGCCCGGAGGGCATTACATTGTAACGGTAGGTACCATACTTCGTGATGAGGGTCTTGTGGCCGGCCGTGGCATTGATCAAACGATCGATGTTAGGCAATGGGAACGAATCCTTGGGGCACATTCTTAACTTATTTCCCTTTTTGGGCACTACCACTACGTTGGCTAGCCATTCGGGGTACTTTACCTCTCTAATACACCCTATTTTAAGGAGTTTTGTTACCTCATCCTTGATAAATGCCTGTATTACTTCGGACTAGGGTCTTCTTTTTTGCTTCACCGGTATAAACCTGGGGTCGACACTTAACCGGTGGGTAGTTATTTCCGGCGGGATTCCTGTCATATTTAAGTGGGACCAGAAGAAACAGTCAATGTTATTAATAAGGAATTGAATGAGTTTTTTCCTGAGTTCGGGGGTTAATCTCGTTCCTAGGTATACCTTCCGATCTTGGAGATGCTCGACTAGCTTGCTCCACCTCTTCAATTGTCGATTTCGTTGCATCCGACTCTTCAGTGGAAACAGAAGTCCGAGGAGCGAGGAAATCCTCTTCATCATCCTTGGGTATTTGTACGCTCCCAGACTTATCCGAGGTAGGGTGTATAGGGTTCGGCGCCTCCTGTTAAACCGCAAACATGTCTTTTGTCGCATTCTGTTCTCCATATACGATTGTTATACCATCATTTGTTGGAAACTTCATCATCTGGTGTAGAGTTGATGACACTGCCCTCATTCTATGTTTCCACGGCCTGCCAAGCAATGCATTGTACCTCATGTCACCGTCGATGACGTGGAACTTGGTGTTCTGAATTGTACCGGACATGTCAACCGGTAGGGCAATCTCCTCTTTCGTTACTTCACCGGCCATATTGAAGCCGTGGAGAACCCAAGAGGCGGGTACGATCTGATCAAGCAACCCAAGCTGTTCTACTACCTTTGACATGATTACGTTGGCCACGATGCCTGGGTCCACGAGCATATATTTAATTCGAATGTTACTTAAAAGAAATGAAATTACCAGTGCATTATTGTGTGGCTGTGTTAAGGTCCCGAGATCGTCCTCACTGAATGCAAGGGTGTCTTCGGTCATGAGGTCTCAGATTGGCCCTTCTATTGCAGTGGATATTTTTATCCGTTTGATCACGGGTCCTTGGGGAATGTCGATCCCCCCGATGATCATATAAATGACATGCTGAGAAATCTCTCTTTCTGCCCAAGTTGGATTTTTTCGAGTTTCCCGCTAAATCTCTCGGCGTGCTCCCTTGCTAATGTGAGGACCGGCGTTAACGTATTGGGCGTTGCATGAGGTCGTAACCTTGGGAATCGGTTTCGCGTACTCTCAGAGTTTTGCGGTGGCACACCCATACCCGGAATAACTATACCGCCCTTTCCATAGTTTTTGAGGTTGTTATTTTCAGGTATATTTACTGGTTTAGACATCTTGACCTGAAATTAGAGATCTTGGACAAGAAAAAACGTGAAAGATAACTTGTGTTATGTAGTAAAACCAGAAAGAAAATAATCACTATTATTTTAGCCCCACGGTGGGCGCTAAACTGTTTACCGTAAAAATGATAATAACAATTAAATTTGATTATAATGTTCTAAAAATATGTGATCTATTTTATACTAGATGCTAAGCAATGGATGCTAAGTAAAATGTTAGGAACCGAGATTATAGCATAGAGACGGTATGATAATCAAACCACACTGTTGGAGATCTGGGGTCTCATGCTATCGTTTATAAGTCCTCGGGGCCGAGCTGAATAACCGATTTAGAGCAGTCAAGAGGGAGATAACAGTTATGAGAAGTATGATTATGGATTTTTATGATCAATGATAAGCAATAAATGAAGAATAATAAATAGAACACAATGAACATGAGCGATAAATGAAGTAATGAAATTAAGAGAATATGTTAGAGAGCAGAGAATGTTCGTGTGTATATAGTATTGAGCATCATATCCTTTACGAAATGACAAGGATCTCCTTTATATATGAGGAAAAATTTCAACATAGTACAAATACATATATTACAAAGATACGGAGATGGGATTAGCTAGTTGACGCCATGATTCAAGTCTGAACTTAGATTACTAAACTTTGTCAGCTCTAGTTATGCGCCTTGGGAACTCCCCACTTTTTCTATTGGTCGTCACTGTCCCGAGGTCGAGCGTCGATAGCCCTCGAGGGTCAATCTCGACCATAGTCTCGAACCTGTGAAATGTGCTTATGAGCCGTCGCAACGACGGAAAATTGGAACCCTCGATTTTATCGCATATAGATTTCCTCTACTATACAAAAAGGGGTTCCATCATTTGTGGGGGGATCATTCACCGAAACATAAGCAATATAGCTCTTCTTTTCTAACCCATATTTTTGTTCATCAATTTATCCAATCTTTAATGTTCTCATAGTGTTATCACCTCGAGGGTACCTTAATTCAAGGGTTATGCTTAGTTTGCATACTGGTTTGGATTATTTACAGTTCAATTGGTATTGATTGAAATCACATATCCTTAAAAGCACATTATAATTTTAATTGTTATCCGATTTTTAGGGTAAACAAAGGGAAATCAGCCCCATTAAACTTTCGTTTAGTAACACTTGGATTAAAGATAAAGTTCAAATTACCTGATCCTCATGTTGTTCAAAGTGTCTTTTTGTCAATTTACGATAGTAGGGTCTCCCTCCATAAACGATGAGGAAACTCCATTGCTGAGATTTTCTTATCACAATATGATCATCACCACTGAAAACCAGGATCAATTAAATTATGCACTGAAAAAAATGTATTTTATCATTAAGCATGATCAAAGAATATACAGGGAAAAAAAAAAGAAAAAAAGAACCAGACAGTGAATCATTGGGGTAGGGTGGTGCATCAGATCAAATTTAGCACATTTCGGATTGTAAATTCAGATTTTGGATTTTATAAAATGCAATCCGAATCCAATTGGATTAGATCGAATTTTATTTGGACCGGATGAATATTTTGAATTTCCAGATCAAATTGTGTGCCTTATTAAGAGTACTAAAAATATAATCGGCTACTGTACTTTTTAAGGCTATTGTTATTCACCATTCTATTAAATTAAAAAGGCAACAAATGTCTTTCATAGCAATAGACAAAACAAAAGTTGTACAGCAAAATAAAACAAACAGAAATTCCAAATAAAGGAGTGTCTCATAACGGAGAGGAATCGTTGTTTGTCGATAGGAGGGAGAGACTGAGAATGAGTGACACAAAGGTAAGAATTAAGAGAAGCGGATTGTTTGGCCAAACTTTTCCAATCCTAGAAACTTTTTTTTTCTTTCAAAAAAAATATTTTTTTTCAAAGTTGAAGTGTTTGGACAGGCTTTAGGAAGAAAAAAAAGTACTTTTGAGGAGAAGCAGAAATAATTTGGGAGAAGCAAAAAAAATAGCTTCTCTCCAAAAATACATTTTTGAAAAGCACTTTTGAGAAAAAAATACTTAGAAACGGATTTTAAAAGCTTGGTCAAACACTAATTGCTGCCAAAAGTTTCAAATTAATTAGCCAAACACAAATTGCTTCTCACCAAAAATACTTTTAAGAAAAAATACGTCTCAAAATAAGCTAATTTTTTAAGCTTGGCCAAACAGGCTATAAGAAAAGAAGAGTCTAGAGAGTCAAATAAAATGAGAAGACTTAACCCTAAAATGTAAGTCTAATATTTATACATGTCCATATAATTCGAATTTTGGATCGGATCGTATTGGATTAAAATTATATCAATTCGATCCGAATATCCGAACTTTTAAAAAATCTAACCCATATCCAATCCGAATATATAAAATTCGAAAATCTGAAAAGTGAATCGGTTCGAATTCTCGAATATCCGATTGCACAGCCCTATTTAGGGACATCTAAAAATGATGCAACTTTCTTTCTTTTCAGTAAATGAATGATCCTTTTTGTTTTTAATTTCAAATAATACATGATAATACCATGTTCGTCAGTTCGTGTACCCAAAAAGAAGAAGATAATACCATGTTCATATCCACATGGTCCCCAAAAGGGACCATTAAGTTCACTCCCTATTTGACAAACTATTAAAATAATGCACCTTAGGGTAGTAGCTCCCACACTTAAGAGAAGCTTTTTTCATGTGAGAATCAAATCATGCTACAAACCCTGTCTTGGTTTTAGGTTACTTAAAAAAAGGACCTTAGTACTATTAATACTTAAAACATTCTTAAACCCATCATTGATGTAATTACATCCGCCCTTTTTTTTAAAAAACAAAAATACACCTTGGGTGTGTTTGGTACGAAGGAAAATGTTTTCCATGGAAAATATTTTCCTAGAAAATGTTTTCATGGAAAATGAGTGGTTTTATCACTTATTTTCTCTTGTTTGGTTGGTAATTGGAAAACATTTTCCAGAAAATATTTTCTATTATTT
>MU741319.1:30458-63760 GCA_026770625.1 Nicotiana glauca
AGCTTTGGAAAATATTTTTCCTTCTTTTGATAAGGAAAATATTTTCCTCCAATTGGAGGAAAATGAATTGATAAGGAAAATATTTTCCAAAACATTTAAGCCAACCAAACATAGGAAAATTGGAAAATATTTTCCAGAAAATGTTTTCCTTCATACCAAACACACCCCTTGTGTTTTCTGTTTTTGAAAATGGAATTAAGAAGCCGGTCCTTTGTCTTGATCGTTCTTACTAAGCTTGGGGTCTCCAGCAGTATAATTAGGACTTTATTTAAGGGATAATACATAATTACCTTTTGGGTTTATCCACTTTATTAGATGCACCCTTAGGTGGCCGAAAAATGACGAACAGTAGCGGTGATGGTGATTGTATAGGTCCGAATTTGAGCGAACACGGCCTATAGTGAATATGCCCAGTGACCTAAAACCTACGAGTCGACACGGGGTACGACCCAGAGGTGGAAGGAGTGACGCCATCGTATTAGCATTGCATTTGGCGTGGTAGGTAGTCCTTAATTCGTCGCCCCACAATTAAGGAAAATCTCTCAATATATAAGAGGGATTTGAGTCTTGTAAGGGGGACAGAGTTTTGAGAATATACATAATTATTATCTCTCTCTTTACTATTATCTCTCTATTATTCTTCTCTCTCTCTACCATTATCATCTTAGAGTTTATTATCTTCGACTAAGATTTACCCTTTCATCTTTGATTGATTTGCTTAAAAAGAACTTAAAATCTTTTGAGTCAAATAATTTAGCGCCGTCTGTGGGGATTTCCATAGTCGAAATCATAGTTCTCATCTAGGTTCTTGAAAATGACGATTACTGTTCTTCAAACCCCATAAAAACCAACAATGACGGAGAAAGAAACAAGGTTGAAGATGATAGCATATGTCTCAAACAACATCTTAAGCTCCCTTAACGAAGCCAATAGAGAAGACACCGAGAACACAACACCAAGAGATACAACGAATGGGGAGATCTCACCCTCTCCACACGAGAATCTGATGATCCTGCGCGAAAGAGGAGCTTCCACATCCACGACAAGGGGAAATGCCACCAACAATCAAAAAGTTGCTAGAGGAGTGGTTGACAAGTGCTCTGAGCAACATGCTTGAGAAACCACCTCAAGGAAACGTCGAAGACTTACCAACGACAGAAATTGTAGCTACCATCGGCAAGCCTGGCGCTACGAGAATGAGCAACACCCGCACTGTCATCGATGCAAGCGACGATGCACTTACGGCCATCCTACAGAAAATGGAAGAGATGGAAAACAAGAACAAAGCACTCCGTGATCAAATGAAGGAGCACCAGGAAAGGGTTGACGAAATACCTGGCGCCCCTAAGCTGCTGCCAAAATGTGATGTGGGCCAATTCGTCGAACAACCATACAGCGAGAGAGAGCTGCTCCTCACCCCATCCCAAAAACCTTCAAAATGCTGCCATACTTGAGAATATACAATAGGACCACGGATCCAGAGGATCATCTGATACATTACGTTACTGCGGTAAAGGGCAATGACCTGTCAAAAGAACAGGTGCCATATATGCTGCTAAAAAAGTTCGGTAAGACTTTGACAGGTGGAGCATTAACATGGTACTCCCAGCTACCAACAGGATTGATATCAACATTTGAGGAGATGGCGGATAAATTCGCCACCGCTCATGCAGGGGCGAAAAAGGCTGAAGCTAGGGTCAATGACATCTTCACCATCAGGGAAACGGCGGGCGAGGGACTTCGAGACTTCCTAGCCAGATTCAATAGAGTAAGGATGTACCTGTCGAATGTGTCGGAAGGAATGGCAGTAGCGGCCTTCCAAAATGGGTTAAACAAGAGCGAATCAAAGGAAACCGAAAAATTGCTCAACAGACTCATGAAACCCCCCTCCCCCCCACACCACATGGGAAGAGATTCACTGCGCCTACTGCGCCGAGGTAAGGGCAGACGAAGATAATCTAAATGGCCCGACTCAACGACTAACGTCGGTTTAGACTGAGGCAAGGAGAGATCGATGTAACGATGGGTGAAGGGACCAGCCCCCGCGTTTCAATCGATAAAGGCATCAACCTTATATCAGAACATCTACCCGCCTCCTCCAAGGCATACGGATGCCGTACTTCGACACACCGCACCCCTTTGAAGCGAAAGAGGTATGCCTCCACTGTTATCTGCTCATAATTTTTGTGTTTTCCCTTTAGAGATAGTGTACGCACTGGAGAAGTTGGGCACGAAGGTGCAATGGCCATAAAAAAATGAAATCGGACCCAAGCGCGAGAAGGTCAAACGTCCTCTACGAATTCCATCAGGAAAGAGGACACAAGACCGAAGATTACATAGGACTACAAATAAAATAATAACGCGTTGCATAACGCTAACGGGTTTTAACAATGCAGTAGAGCGGACATCCGGGGAAATAGCACTGCCAATCCTAGCAGGATGAATCACGCTGGAAACCACATTCCATGTCATGAACTAGGAAACAGCCTATAACGCCATCATTGGATGCACATGGATACATGCCATGCTAGCCATCCTCTCAAACTTCTATCAAGTGATCAAATTTCCCACCCCGTGGGGAATATTCAACATCTGAGGTGAGCCGCACACCGCCCAGGAATGCTATCGAATCGCCTAAGATTAGACGTACACCAAACAACTGAAAGGTTCAACTGCGGAGCCATAGCAATCAGCCATGTCAGGAACTAAACCCGACACCTACAGAGGCCATCAAAGACCCAGACATCATAGAAGCCTGTGAGACAACTATAGAGGACCTCGACCCAGTCCAATTAGATGATGCCAACAATGCAAAAAGGCTTATATTGGGCACAACCCCTCAGAGCCAAGTAAGTATCGTGAATTTTTAACTAACAACACCGATTTGTTTACATTTTCCCACTCAGATATGTCGGGAATCCCCAAGGCCATCGCCATTCAGAAGCTGAATGTCGACCCATTTTATCCGCTGGTACAACAGATGAGGAGAAAATTCAACACCGCGATCAATGAAGCGGTCAGTGAAGAAGTGGACAAATTACTCACCAACGGTTCCATCAGAGAATCGAAATACCCCCAATGGGTCGCTAATGTGGTCATGGTCAAAAAGAAGAACGGGAAATGACGAATATGTATGGACTTCACCGATCTAAACAAAGCATGTACAAAAGACTCCTTCCCGCTACCCCATATCGACTAACTGATTGATACAGCAGCAGGGCACGGACTGTTGAGTTTTCTGGATACCTACTCCGATTACAACCAAATTCTAATGCCCGAAGAAGATCAGGAAATGATGACTTTCATCACTCACCAAAGAACTTACTTCTATGAAGTGATGTTGTTCGGACTCAAGAACACAGGGGCCACTTACCAGAGGTTAGTCACCAAAATGTTCAAGGAACAGCTCGGCAAGACAATGGAGGTCTATATCGATCATATGCTGGTAAAGTCGGCAAAAAAGGAGGACCACATTGTCCACTTGAAAGAAGCCTTCGAGATATTGAGGCGGTACGGGATTAAGTTGAATCCGGAGAAGTGCGCCTTGGTGTGGCCGCAGAAAAATTCTTAGGTTTCCTCGTATCACAATAAGGGATCGAAGTCAACCCAGATCAAATCAAAACCATTGACACAATACCTAAGGTACTGACCAGTAAAAAAATAGGTACATAAGCTAACAGGGAGAATAACGACATTGTCGAGGTTCTTTTCACGGTCCTCAGACAGGTGCACAAATTCTTTAATGTGCTGAGAAAAGACCACGGGTTGCAATAGAATGAAAAATGCATCGACGCCCTAAGGAAACTAAAAGCATATCTATCCTCACCACCACTATTCGTCAAAGCGGACCCAGGTGAGTGTCTGCTCGTATACTTGGCAGTATCAAAGGTTGTTGTTAGTGCAGTCTTGGCCCGCGAGAATAGAGGTATGCAGTCTCCTATTTACTATATTAGCAAGACCTTAATAGATGCCGAGACAAAGTACCCTCACCTTGAAAACCTAGCTTTGGCACTAGTCGTAGCTTCACGCAAGCTTAGACCATATTTTCAATGTCACCCTATAAAAGTAATAACGACTTTCCCCCTAAGGGGTATCCTGCATAAACCTGAGTTCTCAGGTAGGCTTGCCAAAAGGGAAATAGAACTAAGCGATCATGACATAACTTACCAACCATGACCTGCCATCAAGTCACAGGTGCTCGCCAATTTTGTCGCTGACTTCAACGCGGAAATATTTCTTGAGACGGAATAAGAAGCGCTCCGCGCTTCCGCATGTACCGACCTCTGGACCCTTTACACCGATGGTGCTTCGAATGTCTCGAGATCGGGACAGGGACTCATCCTTGAAGTCCCTACGGGCAAAGTAATTCACCAGTCCATACGATGCCCTGAGATGACTAACAACGAGGCCGAGTATGAGGTTGTGATTGCAGGATTGAAGTTAGTACTAAAATATGGTGCACGATGACTCATCCTCCACTTGGACTCTCAAATCATTGTAAATCAAGTCACCGGGACTTTCCAAATCAAAGAGTAGAGACTACAGAGGTATCAATCGGAAATCCACAAACTACAACGGGAGTTTGACGAATGCCACCTCGATCAGATCCATATGGCACAAAATATTGAAGCAGATGGCCTCGCCAAATTAGCTGCGACCACCAAGAATATTAACAAGTAAAATGTGGTCACCCTCCTTCACTCAGCCGTAGACCACATCGAGGTACTTTCTCTGAACCTAACTTGGGACTGGCGCAACCGCCTTGCCTCTTATTTACAGGATGGAACACTCCCGTAAGACAAAAATGAAGCCAAGAAACTCCGGGTGCAGGCAACTCGATATAGCCTAGTAAATCACGACCTCTACAAGAGAACATTTGGCGGCCCCAAAGCCAAATGTCTTGGACCGCACCAAACAAGGCAAGTACTAGAGGAAGTGCATGGGGGTCAGTGCGGCGCCCATACAGGGAATTGAGCCTTCGTTTGATGCCTCATTCGCGCCGGCTATTACTGGCCTACTATGAAAAAAGAAGCCGAGGACTATGTTCGAAGATGCGAGCAATGCCAAAAGTATGCCCCTATGATACACCAAGAAGGAGAATTCCTCCATTCCGTCACCTCGCCATGGCCTTTCATAAAGTCGGGGATGGACATAGTCAGCCCTCTGCTAACAGGACGAGAAAAGGTACTTTATCTTTTGGTTTTAACTGATATTTCTCTAAATGGGTGGAAGCAGATGCGTATGCTTAAATATGCAAACAGGAGGTCATCACCTTTATATGGAAAAATATTATATGTCGTTTCAACATCCCCAAAGAAATCAGCTGCGACAACGGACCACAGTTCATCGGAAAGAGAACGACTTAGTTTTTCAAAAAATGGCACATCAAGCGGATACTCTCCATGCCATATCATCTCGCCGCCAACGGCCAAGCTGAGTCCTCCAACAAAGTGATACTGAACATACTGACAAAGAAGCTCGAGTAAGGTAAAGGGCTATGGCTCGAACTACTACCTGAAGTATTATGGGAATATCGAACTACGCCAAAGTCCAGCATGTGAGAAATGCCCTACTTACTGGTCTACGGGACTGATGCAGTCATACTAATCGAGGCTGGGGAACCCAGCCTAAGATACTCCCATATAAGCGGGGCAAATAACGATGAAAGTAGGTTACAAGACCTAGATGAAGTTGAAGAACGGAGAGACATGGCCCATGTTAGAATGATAGCCCAGAAGCAGCAAATAGAGATATACTACAACAAAAACGTCAAAGTAAGATCACTCAAAGTTGGCGACTATGTCCTCAAGGCAAAAACACTGGCATCAAAAGACCCAAATGAGGGAAAGTTAGGAACAAACTGGGACGGACCATATAAAATCATAGCAGCATCAAATAAAGGAGCATTCCAACTGGAAACAATTGCGGGAAAACTACTCCAAAACAACTAGAACGTCGCCTATCTCAAGCACTTCCACTTTTGAAAGGCGTCACTTAAGTCGTACTCTTTTTCCCTCACCCGAGTTTTGTCCCAATTGCGTTTTCTTGGGGAGGTTTTTAACGAGGCGGCAAAGGGGATACCCTGTGGATAGGAACATTGTTCATCACTTCGGCCCGTCGATACGATCTCTAGGTCAAAGTAATGAAGGGACAACACAGTCCAATCTCCATTGTATGAACGGAATTCAATCTCCATTGTATGAACGGAATTCAATCTCCAATGTATGAACATAATTCACTCTCCATTGTACACACATAATTTAATCTCCATCGTATGAAATGCAAATATCCTAATGGCCAAGGCCATCGACATCAGTTCGACCTCGATCAAACTACCATGAGATACTACTTCAACGACAGTCGAAGCAAAATCCTAATGGCCAAGGCCATCGATGTTAGTTCGACCTCGTTCAAACCATGACGGGGTACTTCGACAATAATCGAAGCAATATCCTAATGGCCAAGGCCATCGACATTAGTTCGACCTTGTTCGAACCACGATGGGATACTTCGATGACAGTCGAAGTAACATCCTAATGGACAAGGCCATCGATATTAGTTTGACCTCGTTCGAACCACGATGAGATACTACGACAACAGTCAAAGCAACATCCTAATGGCCAAGGCCATCAACATTATTTCGACCTCACTCGAACCACAACGGGATACTTCTTCGACGACAGTCGAAGAAACATCCTAATGGACAAGGCCATCGACATCAGTTCGACCTTGTTCGAACCACGACGCGATACTACTTCGACGATAATCGAAGCAACATCCTAATGGCCAACTCCATCAACATCAGTTCGACCTTGTTCGAACCACGACGGGATACTACTTCCACAACAGTCGAAGCAACATCCTAATGGCCAAGTTCATCGATATTAGTTTGACCTCGTTCGAACCACGACGGGATATTACTTCGACGATAGTCGAAGCAACATCCTAATGGCCAAGGCCATCGACATTAGTTCGACCTCGTTCGAACCATGACGGGATACTACTTCGACAAAGTTGAAGCAATATCCTAATGGTCAAGGCCATCGATATTGCTTCGAACTCATTCGAACCATGATGAGATATCGTTTCAACAGTAATCACAACAACATCCCAACAAAGAGTAAGTGTCATGCGATAAAAAAAGGGAAAAACGACGAATAGACATTGAAAAAAGTGAAGTTTATATTACAATAAAAATATTATGTACATTCGTCCCTACGGATTGGCCCCGGTACGACCCACGTCCAAAAATTCCCAAGCAAAAAATGAATATACAACCTAAAACTACACGTCGCCTCCAGCAGGGTAGGCATCTTCTTACCACGAATCCAAGTCAAGGAGGTTCACGTCATCAGAAGTGACATCCCCACATGACTTGCGAGCTGCACATGCTTTAGTATTCACTACCTGAACCTCTGCTTCCGTCACCTGGCCCTCGGTATAAAAAGCCCTATATACATTGAGCCGAGCCTCCGCATAGACCCACAACTTGTACAAGCAATGAGGAGAGCCCTGACATGACGAAGGACGAAATGTGGAGGGCTGAAAATGACAATTTGCTTCCTCTGCCCTCAGCGGAGCCATTTGCCCTTGAAATACGGCTAACTCCGCCTCTAACTCCCCAATACGCCATTCAAAATCCATGACTCGACGATCAGAGGCTTCCCTTTCCGCGGCGAATTCTGACCTGGATATGCGGAGGGCATCTTCTAAAGAGACCGTCTCAGAAATGGAAGCGGCCAACTTGTCGGCATTGCCATTTAACTCGCCCTTAAGTCCATCGAAATCCACCGTCTTAGCACTCAGCTCGGCATTCAAACTGGCCACCTTCAGTTGTAGGTCGGCATTCTTCATCGTTGCCCCTTGACTCAACTCAAGTTCATCTTCCCTCTCCTTAAGAAGGGCCTCCAATTCACCGCTACGGGCCATAGCCCTCACAAGCTCCTCGTCTCTCTCCTTCAGCTTCTCTATCCTACACTCCAATTGGTCCCCCCACTACTTAAGTCCCTCGTGGAACACCTGGAACTCGGGATCCTATTGATAGATGTCGGACATCGTCCAGTGCTTAGCATGGTACTGATAGTATTTTGAGGACATCTTCTTGTAGAGGCCCGCCCTTCTTAGGTCATGGCAATCTCTCTCAACTTCTAGGACGAGGGTCTGACAAAAGAAAAGCAGAGTTAGAAAAATACGCCATTACCACACCAACCACACGACACAAAGAAAGGAAAGTGGAACCTACCTGCAAGGCCTTACCGACAACCTTCCGAGATAACTTCGCGTCACTCATCGCACCAAGCGTCTCACTTTCAGGAGCGGCACTTAAGGGGGAAAGGGCCAACACAACCTGCTCGCTATTCATTAGCAAGTTGTAACTTCCCGAAATTATCACGTGACGGTCGGACCCATCCGTCCTCACTTCCACACGGGTGTGGCGACCCAAAAACTCATCCACGTCCTCCGGGGTGATATTAGAGCCCGATCCGTCCTCCTTCACATAAAGTCCTCCGATATTGGACGATGCTCCCCCTTCAGCGGAATGCACTGAACTGGCTCCCGATCCAACTCTCTCCACTCGGGGTGCCCTCCCCGATAAAATGGCATCAACCAAAAACACGGGCACCAGAGCCGTCCGAGATGTGCCACTTCCATTAGCCTCAGTGTCCATTTCCTTTCCCAGCTCCAACCTCCTCCTTTTTCTCTCTAATGGCTCGTCACCATTAGAAGATTCGTCGATGAGATATGGGGTCGTTGCCAATGAGGCTGCTTTTATCAAGGACACGGTCCTAAATACGTCCCCTTATTGAAGGAGTAACAGACTACCTTCCCGGACCGACTCACATAAAATATAGCGAGTGTCCGTGGTAGCAGCGGGTTGCCTGAAATCTGGGATTGGTGCCCTCTGCCAGGAAGCTCCCCGACCTGTCGTCACAGAGAATCATACGGTTAAGCGGAGTCGTACAACCAGCAAGGCCATAAGGCAAAAAACTTACCTGAGGAAACCTTAGGTCCATAACGTTGTACGAAGGCAGACCAAGTTCAAGTCTCCTTCGCATGGGGCAGCAGGCCAGCGACCTAGTTCCTGAGACCGGTAATGGGCTGGGGCGGACGAGCCATAGTTGCAATACTAGTAACCATAAGTTACAATAATCATGGAAGACGAGGGAACTCAATGAACTATAATACTTACGAGCTTTATTCCACCGCTCTGGGAATCGGGCAGGTTAGAGACGACATGCTCGGTCTTGATGAACAAGTACTTATGCCAAAATTTACGGCTCACCCTATCATCCGTCCAGACCACCACCCCTTTCGTACCATGAAGTCTTAGGTGCACCATGGTTCCCCTAAGGAATCCAGGTGAAAATAAATGCAGGAGATGATTAACGGAGACGTCGCACTCTGCCAATTCCGTGTACTTAGCCAACAGTAAAAGCACCTTGAGTGTGTATGGCGTAAGTTGAGCCGGGCAAACATGATAAAACCTGCAAAACTTGTCCACTAGAAGAAAGACAGGAAGGTGTAGCCGATCACAAAAAGGTATTCGTAGAAGGCATAGTACCCAGGCCTTTAGACGTTAACATAGTCTCTCTCCGCCAAAGTCATCTCTACATGGGCAGGAATATGGTATTTTCTGCGGAGGGCATCGAGGTGAGTCTAATTCGTCTTAAAGAGCACAGGGTTCGAAGTAGGGGGTGAGTCCTTAAGGAAATCACTCCGAGACAGGGGATGCCTCGATAGTAACGCCTCCACCGTAAGAGGGCTATCACCCTCATCTACCTCCACCTACCTGATGTCTAAAATAGGTGCTGCATTCGACGGAGCGACCTCAGGAGCCTCTTCATTAACGCGACGAGATCTCGGCATGATTTTGTTTAGAGGAAGTAAGCTATGCAAATGGAGTGAAAGAGGGGAGAACTTCCGGTCAGGAACAGAAACGAAGAAAATATGAAAGTAGAAGAAGAAGACTGGAAAATTATCAAGAATGGCCAAAGTTTTCAAAGGAATCGAACCTTTCACCTATTTATAGTGATGGGTGATACAAGAATCGAGGTGGCAGGTTTCAAATCAGCGTAGGAAACCAGGTGCCAAACTGTCAGTATTTTACCTCGAGAATCCGCATAATGATGACGCATACGAAGGCTGACATCACCCAGGGTGGCATGTACTCTTAGATATCCTGCCATACATGACTACCGCCTCTCACTGATCACGTCGTAATATATCGACGAGTCAAATTCCTCCTAAAAGGAAGCATCAAGCCCGTTCATCAAGGACACATTCCGTTGCAACCTCGACGAGCAGAGGGACTAACTGTATAGGTCCGAATTTGATCGACCACGGCCTATGGCGAGTATGACCAGTGACCTAAAACCTACGAGTCGACACAGGGGTACGAACTAGAGGTGGAAGGAGTGACGACATCGTATTAGCATTGGATTTGGCGTGGTAGATAGTCCTTAATTCGTCGCCCCTACAATTAAGGAAAATCTCTCAATATATAAGAGGGATTCGAGCCTTGTAAGGGGGATAGAGTTTTGGGAATTTACAGAATTATTATCTCTCTCTTTACTATTATCTCTCTATTATTCTTCTCTCTCTCTACCATTATCATTCTAAAGTTTATTATCTTCAGCTGAGATTTACCCCTTCATCTTTGATTGATTTGCTTAAAAAGAACTTAAAATCTTTTGAGTCAAACAGTGATGATTCTTGAATTTTTGAATTTTGTGTTGGTGATTTTCGTGGTGATTTTAATCTTTAAAATTTGATTTAATTGTAATTTTGTGCTGATTTTAATTTTAAACTAATTTGGTGGTGATCAAGTGGTATTTGGTGGTGGCTACAATACATGCGCTAGTGTTAGGTGTTTGTCTAAAATTTCTTACCATAATTGGTTTTCCTATCTCATGAAGGAAAGGAAAACATATTTACCATAATTTGATATTTCTTTTCTTAGAAGGAAAATATAATTCTTTCATATTTGGCTAGTCCCTTTTCCTGTAGGAAAATATTTGGAGCTCTATAAATTGAAGATCTATCCTTCTCATTCAGTAACATCGACAATGTAGCCATATGGGGTTTGAGAGTCGTGTTTATGGGAAGAACTTTACGGGACAAATTTTAGTGTGTCACTTGTATTTGCTTCTTTGTAATATTGTTCTCTCGATAATTTATATTCTCTTTTATTATAGTTGATTGCTCACCTCCACCGTGGATGTAAGTCAGTTGACCGAACCATATTATATGTTTGTTTCTCTTTTGATATATTTCTCTTTATTGTATGATTTATCATCATTCAAGGTTTGCGTTTATTAGCTTCCGCATGACACTTGACTTTTTCGATCCTAACATATAGCTATAACAATGGTAGTAGTGGCTATAGAGAAAGGAATGATGTTGATGGTCAAGAAAGGAATCGTTGATGGAGAAAAAAAAGGAAAAATTAGAAAAGAAAAATTAAAATTAAAATGATGTAGCATCACATGATTGGTGCGTGTGTTTTACATATATTTGTGAAACTGGTGTTTGTCAGAACGGGGGTACTTACGTCACTTCAAATAGGGGGTTCATAGGACTTTCACAAAGTATGAGGTCTAACTGGTACAACAGGACAATCCCAAAAGATAATTATCTATTAAATTCATAACTTCACTCACTTAAAAAATTATTTACAATTTTATTTAAAAAGAAAAGAGTTTTTTTTAACAATTTATTTTTTAGCAACATGTATGTTATTTTTTCTTCTTAAACGTTCCAAGTATCTAAAATTTTGGAATTTCTCATTTTATTCATATAACATCTAATTTAACTTCAATTTATATACTAGCTTAAATTACATTTGTTGCAGATCCACCACCTATATTTCAAAACGAAACTCCTAAGCCCCTTGTAACTTTATCGACCTTTAATATTTCAATTTTTGAAAATATTCACGAAGGATTTTGACTAAATCAGGGATTTAGGTATTTGATTTGAAAATATAGGAATAATCATTATATTTTTGTGCAAATTATATAGTTCTGGTTAAGTATTGAATTTTTTGAAACATAGGTGTACATACATCTAAATCATATTTGTTTTTAGAGTAAAATCCTCACAATATTTTGATAGCATTTAGGTGTTACGATACTTCACATTTAAAGAAACCGCTGTCATGATTATGAGGGTGTTTGGATGGGCTTAAAAGCTGGTCAAACCAGCTTTTAAGCATTTTTTTATTTTTTGGAGTATTTGGCAACAAAAAAAACTGTTTAAAAAAAGCTAAAAAGTGCTTAAAAAAGCCAAAAGCAACAAGTTGGTTGACCCCAACTTTTTTTTTATTTTGGCTTAAAGCCATTTTAGTTTGACCAATAAAATTACTCTCTTGCCCTTATAAGTTTTTATAATACCAAAATTACCCTCTTCTTTCCTCTTCATCTTCATTTTTATAATACCAAAGTTTTTATATTTTCATCTTTTTAATAAGAAAAAGTGCTTACCACTACTTGTTTGCCAAACACTTCAACAGTTTTTTTTAAGCTTCAGCACTTTTATCCAAACATGTAACTGCTTATTTATAAAATAAGTTCCAGCACTTAAAAGCTGCTTTTAAGCACTTGTGCTTAAAAGCCACTTTTTTAAGCCAATCCATACGGGCTCTATAACTCTTGAAATTGCATTTTTTTTTATATAATCGTGGTATCTCAACTATCTTGCACACATCTTGATTAATTTTACGGGTTACTCTACTTCCACCAGCAACAGATAACCAGGTACCTTTTATTGGCATCGAAATAACAATGCTGTACGCACAAACTATCAGTACAATCTTGAACGACGATAAATCAGAATATAAAAAATAGTATATTAAAAGAGCCATAATCTTTTTATGTGGTTTGGTCAATTGACCAACATATGAGAAAATTAATATTAAAAAAAAAATTATTAAGAGAAAAATCTCCCCTAAACAAGAGTCTCTTAAGGACTACATTATGGAAACTCTAATGTTCTTGTATAACAGAGGGATACTTAATTTATTGAGGTCATAATATTTTCCTCCCAGAAAGGAATTTGTTAAAATTGGAAGAGATTTATATTTTTCTTATAGGAAAAGTATCATCAATAATGGTACAATATTTGCTATTCCTTCAAGAAAAGGTAAAATTCAGTTATGGTAAGAAAATTAGGACAAAATCCTAATAATTCTCCCCTTCAGCCTGAATTTTCTTGATCGAACTTGATCTGCCTTATTCATATAATCTTTCACTACTGTTGTTTGTCATGGTTAAAAGTGGGTATTAATTGAAAGCTAAAACCATGTGCGTTAAAAATGAGCATGAGTTAAAAATATCGGAGCCGTGCGTCAAAAGTGAACATGGTTAGAAGTGGAGCCCATGCTTTTAAAAAAAAGATGAGTTAACAATATTGGAGCCCTACGTTAAAAGTCATGAACATGGTTAAAATTGGAGCTCATGCGTTAAAAGTAAGCATGAGTGAAAAATTGGAGCACATAAACATAGGTTAAAAATAATTTTTGTTTTAAACATGCAGTAGTAGATATATTAAAAATATATAATTGAAAGTGTGTCTCCACATGTACTACTCAAACTAGTTCTGTAACTAGCCGACCGATTGTTTTCAGTTCTAGCGCGTCGTTCGGCGGTTTGAGGCCTTGAGTAGCTTCACTTCATATTTTATGACTTGTACGCATAGTTCAGAATTGAATTTTGGAAAGTTCATAGTTGATTCGGAAGGAAAATCCTCAATTCGAAAGCTTTAAGTTGGAATAGTGGACTAATGTTTGACTTTTAACTACACGACCTCATAATCAAGATTTGAAGATTCCAATAGGTTCGTATGATAATTCCGGACTTGGACGTATGTTCGGGTGGTCCGGGAGCATTTCAGCGCTTATCATGGAAAGTTAACATTTTAAAAGTTTAAGAATTTCCTAAGTTTGATTTGAAGTGGACTTTGGTATTATCGATGTCCATTTGGTTTTTCCAACCTTGAAAAAGGTTCGTATTGAGATTTGTGCCTTGTGCGTAAATGTTGGCGTCATTCTGGAATGTTTAAGTGTAATTCGGACTCGTTCGTCAAAATTTAAGTTGAAAGGTTAAAGAAAGATTTCGATAATTGATTCATAATTTTGATGTTGTTTGGTGTGATTTGAGGCCTCGAGCATGTCCATGTCATTATTTGGGACTTGTTGGTATTATTGGACCGGGTCTCGGGGGCCTTGGGTGTGTTTTGGAATGGTTTTGAACCATTTTTCTTTGTTTTGTGATTGCTGGTTTCAGGTGTTTTTGGTAAGCACGCGATCACGGTTGAAGGGACGCAATCGCGAAGAGAAGTTGGAGATGGGAAGGAGTTTGTGTATCGTGAACGCTGTATGCGGCTAAAATCGGAGAGTCCAATTTAGTGATCACATGGCAGTTCGCGGCTCGTCTTTAGAAGCCTCGAAGCATAGCCCGACCTCAGGGCAGTACAAATCGGTGGCTATGATGAACGAGTGGGAGATTCCAAAGGCAAGTGGTTAGGGCTGATCAAGTATAAAAGAATAGTACAAGTACGTACCGTGACACTAAATAGTTGTACCAGCTGTACACTTTTGTAATAAATGTATATATACTATATTGGGATTCTCACTCCTATATAAAGAGGACCCTTGTCATTTTGTAAGGGATATGATATTCAATACAAGAACAAGAACATTCTCTACTCTCTAACTCAAATATACTCTCCCTTGATTTTATTGCTTAAATTTATTGCGTTTCATTGCTTATTCTTCACTTATTACTCATCATTAATCATAAAGATCCATCATCAAAGCTCTTAGAACTGTTAGTCCTTCATCGGTCATTCACAGCCTAACATTTAACTCGACCTCGAGGCCCCACAGCTCGAGGCTCCGATTTCCGGCCACTCGGTTTGCACATCATACTATCTTCTAGACGCTACCTTATTTCTAGTCTCATACTTATCATCCACTGCTTAACAACTAGCATAAAAATAAATTATGTATTTTTAGAACCACAAAATCAAATCTAATTGTAATTACCATTTTCAAGGTAAATAGTTTGGCGCCCACCGTGGGGCTAAAAATAATAGTGATTGTTTTCGTGCTGGTTTACTAAATAACGCAAGTTATCTTTCACACTTTTTCTTTCCCGAGAATCTTTGATTTCAGGTCAAAATGTCTAACTCAGTGAATGCATATGATAACAACGGTCTTGAAGACCATGGAGAAAATGATGTAGCTGTTCCAGGCGTCGGTGTACCACCACAAAACCCTAAGGATACACCCAAGCCAATCCCCGTGGATGTGGTCTCACGCAATGCCCAGCATGTCGATATAAGCTCCCACACTAACATGAGTATATACCAAGAAGGCCAAAAAGAAGCTCGGGAAACCCCAGCTCGGGAGGAATACGAGGCTAGCCTTCACGTCATTTTTAAAATATTGTAGGCACAACATCTAGTGATTCCTCAACAACAAAGCCACCAAAAAACTCCAAGCATAGCAGCACCAGAAACGACTCCTCGAGCCGAACAAGTACCGGAAAGATCGAGTAACAACGGGTCAGCAGCCGACCCGCTATTATGAAAATGCTCAAGGACCTCACAATGAGGATTGATTCAGGTGAAAAGAAGATAGAAGCTAATGACAAAAAGGTGGAGTCCTACAATTCAAGGGTCGATCAGATCCCGGGCGCACCCCCAATCCTGAAGGGTGTTGATTCAAAGAAATTCGTACAAAAGCCATTCTCGTTGAGTGCGGCTCCGAATCCTATCCCGAAGAAATTCTTATTTCACGATCTCCCGAAATACAACAGAACCTCGGATCCCAACGAGCACGTCACTACCTACACTTGTGCGATAAAGGGAAATGACCTGAAGGACGATGAAATAAAATCCGTCCTATTGAAGAAATTCAGGGAAACACTTTCAAAAGGGGCCATGATGTTGCATCACAACCTATCCTCGAATTCAATAGACTCATTCTCTATGCTGGTAGATTCTTTTATAAAGGCATAAGCCAGTGCCATCAAGGTTTCTATAGGGAAGTCCGACGTCTAGAAAATCAAACAGAGAGAAAACGAGATGTTATGGGAGTTTATATCTCGCTTTCAAATGGAGCGAATGACGTTACCACCAGTCTTCGATGATTGGGAAGTGCAGGCCTTCACCCAAGGTTTGAATGAACGAATCTCGGTAGTTTCAAAGTAGCTAAACAAGAACTTGATTGAATATCCCGTTGTGACTTGGGTGGATGTCCACAACCGGTATCAATAAAAGATCAGGGTCGAGGACGACCAACTAGGAGCCCCATCGGGCTCAGTATATCCTTGCAGGCTCCTGACAAAAGAGCTAAAACCAAACAAGGAAAGGTACCAACCATACACCGAAGATCGAAGAAACGCCCCAAGGCATAACATACCCCGGAACGACTGAAGGGCAGACTGAGGTCAGAATCCTGGGGACTCATAAGTAGAGCGGGATTCGACAGATACACAGGGCTAACGGAGGCACCCCCATTATCTGAGTACAACTTCGACGTCGATGTTTCGGACATCGTATCTGCCATCGGTAAAATCAGAGACACCAGGTGGCCAAAACCTGCACTATCAGACGTGTCTCAAAGGAATCCTAACCTGACTTGCGAATTTCATGGCACACATGATCATAGGAGCGAAGATTGCAGACAACTCCGAGAAGAAGTAGCACAACTACTTAACAAAGGGCACCTCCGAGAGTTCCTCAGTGACCGAGTCAAAAATCAATTTTGGGAAAGAGAAGCGAATAGGAAAAAAGAAACAAAAAAAACCACAATATGTCATCCACATGATTGGGGAAGGGTCGACATCCCACAGAAACTCGTTGTCAAACGAACAAAAATTTCCATTACCAGGAAAAAGCGAACTCGAGGCTACTTACCCAAGGACGCTCTCACATTCAGCTACGAGGACATCAAGACCCTGTCTCAACCTTATAATGGTGCATTGATAATTTCGTTTCTTATGAACACATTTCAAATTAAATGTGTTCTTGAGGATCCAGGTAGCTCGACCAACATTATCAGGTCGAGGGTAGTGGAGCAGCTCGGACTACTCGACGAGATCATGCCCGCCTCTCAATTCCTCAACGGATTCAACATGGCAGGCGAGATAACAAAAGGGAAATCACCCTCCTAGTTAACGTGCCCGGCACAACCCAAAACGCCAAGTTTCATGTTATCGAAAGATATATGAGACACAATGCCTTACTAGGAAGGCTATGGATACACTGCATGAGAGAATTATCATCAACCCTTTATCAAATGATGAAATTTCCAACAAAGGATGGAATAAAAATGGTGTACGGGGAGCAGCATGTAGCAAGAGAGATGTTCACAGTGCACGGCGTGGCGCCAACATCGAAACCTTCAACATCGAAGGAACCAAACGATAAGCAAACAACGAAGTAGTAATTACAAGCTACATGATTGGCTGCATCCGAGTAAATAAGTGAAGGACTGTACGCTACCCTAAAGTGAGCGATCAAAGCATATCGAGACTCGAGCGCCATCACAACTAAGGTATAACTGTCTCCTTTTTTTATTTACGTCTTACATTAACCTTTATGAATGTGACCATTTAAGAGATCGAAGCACTCTCCAGCTTGAAGACCTTAGGTTTTAAAGCATGCGTTTTACTATTTTCCTTCGATCGTATTTTATCCCAAGAAGGGTTTTACCGACAAGGTTTTTAATGAGGCAACATCTATATGCTACTTAAGGAGGACTTAACAAGTATTCAAGTCTTCTCTTCAATCAACCTCAAACACTGGGGAGCATTCCCCCGGGATATCACCTTCTCAAAGAAGTTAGGATGAGCCAAAAAGGGTCTCCATAGGAAAATGATATATCAGGCCAAACGGTCGAATGAACCGTGTCCGTATAGAACAATCGAACCCTTGATGAAAAAAATGTGTATGCTTGTACCAAGTAATCAAAGAATATTTTTTCCTCCAAGAAAACACATTGTGCTTCAAAGAAGTCTGCTATTTTTATGATAAACGCCTCCGGGGTCAGAAATTACTCGAACACTCGGGGACTGATGTCAGAAACTTGAAGCAGTATAACCTCTGGGTCGAAAACTTTGAACTCGTAAGCCCTCAAAGAGGAAATATCAAAGTCTACAAAGAACGGCTCTAGAGACAAAAAAGCGCTCGATGTCTCGGGGACTGTCACCGACTGTCACCCACCGAGCAGTAAAAAACTCGAGGCCATAAGACCCCGTACGGGCAACCTCAAGCTCATAAGACCTCCATAAGGCAATACCAAATCTGTATTACCTCAAGCAAGGAATGAATCATACTTGTACCAAGAATCTATAAGACCTCGAGCAAGGAATGAATTATACTTGTGCCAAGTAACCATCTGTAAGACTTCAAGTAAGGCATGTTCAAATTTATAAGACCTTACAAAAGGCATAATCCTGATCATAAAGTCAAGGCTATATATTCAAACTTGTAAGAACCTAAAAAGGCATACCCTCGATATAGACGCTGAGACTACTTCTCTCGGGGAGTAAAAGGCTACGGCCGGACACAATGACTACGGTCATAAGGCTCCAGCCAAACTAACGCGACTTCGGGATTCCCGACTGTCTCCAAAAAATCACATGCCTTCAATTACTTCAAAAAACATAAAAAAGAACCGGTTAATCAGGCTACCCTCGATACAAGAAAAAGAGCTTCGATCGTATCAGATCAAAACAATAGGCTTCGAAACAATTCAGCCATCGAGGGAAGCCTCCCGAGGTACTAATCGAGGTTCTTATCAAACTGTCGAAGCGTCAGGCAAACAAAAAAACTTCAAAAAGTCTTAAATGAAGAAAAATAAAAGCCTACATTATATGCTGTACTAACCCAATGCATAAGATCCTAAGCGCCAACCTTCATTAGTGGTCATACCGACCCAACGCGTAGGAGCCTAATTGCCAACCTGTATTAGAAGTTGTACCGACCCAATGCATAAGAGCCTAAGCGCCAACCTATATTAGAGGTCATACCGACCCAATACGTAAGATCCTAAGCGCCATCCTATATTAGAGGTCGTGCCGACCTAGCTCGTAAGACCCAACTTTAAAATTCAAAAACCTAAGGTCCGATGAGCTCGAGTCGAAACCCGACTCGAAAATCCAGCCCAAAAGTGGTTAACTAAAAAGTGCCTAAAGGCAAATGCGTAAGAGTCTACGGGCCAGCCTAACAAGCCTCATGGCCGATTTGTAAACCTAAGGGTTTTTTCTCGAAGTCTAGTTCACCTAGCTAATCATCGACAAATGTATAAATTCAAAACATAAAAGAGATACACAAGCAAAGGGAAATGCATGAAAGATAAAACCGAAAGTCTTTATTTTATACGTATATGTGAAATAATACAAAGCTCTATTTACAATGTTCTCTAAGAGCCTTATACGTAGAATCAGAAAAACAAGGCCTAGTCTACGTCCCCCTAAGGGACTATGGCCCGTCGACCTCTTTCTCATTATCTTCGGCATGTGTCGCGTCCCCTTTTTTCTTGTGAAATCAGGTTTATGACATTTTTGGTTGGGACAATTCTTTCCTTTTAGAAAGGGGGTTTGCATTTTTGAAGATTCGCCACCTAAAGATTTAAAGTAGGTTAGGGCACCTATAGGGTTCATTAATAACTACGTTTGGCAACTAGAGACAGGGTAAGGGCTGGAAATTATCCTAAGGGGAAGGTTTTAGGCACCCCTCAGGATCCACTAGTGTGGTTCCCAGCCAAATAGTTTTTGTGGATTTGTACAATTAGAAAATAAACAAGTATGGCTCAAATAGTAGGGGAATTAAGTTTAAATACACAGGTGCTTGAAAAACAATTAATGAAAAGCAAGATTTTGAAAAGAATTACAATCTAAGCATATTTGTGAATGTAAGGGGGAGTCCTAGGTTTGTTTATAACATGGATCACATCAATGCAATGCTCGGTAATCACTCCTTGGAAAGGGCTACGTGTGGCATTAGCGCACCAGCCATCATATCCATATCTACCTTTTCCTGCCCCGTGAAGGTGATTAAAGCGAGGGTTGGTATAGACATATATTCCATGCTGTTACCGTCCGTTCCTATCAGTCCCGGAGGCTTCAACAACTCCATTCATCTGAGTCTTGTAGGCTATGGAATTCTTGTATTTGACCTTGAAAGTTTTGCACATAGCTTTTATCAAGTCGTTGTTAAGGTTGGAGCCATTATTAGTAACGATTGACTCTGGAATTCCGAATCGACAAACAATGCGGTCGCGGACAAAGTCTGCCAGGAATTTCTTAGTCATTGCTTTGTAAGATGTTGCTTCGACCCAATTGGTGAAATAGTCGATGGCTACTAGGATAAACCTGTGTCCATTGGAGGCAGTAGGCTCGATTGGTCCAATAACGTCTAGTCCCCAGGCGGCGAATGACCATGGTAAGCTTGTTGTGTTAAGCTCGCTTGGAGGTACCTTTATCATGTTTGCATGTATCTGACAACGGTGGCCTTTCTAGACATACTAGATGCAGTCTGTTTCCATAGTCATCCAAAAGTAACCAGTCTGAAGTATATTCTTTGCTAAGATAAAATCGTTCATAAGTGGGCCGCAAGTCCCAGCGTGAATTTCCTCTAGTACCCTGGATGCTTCCTTTGTGTCGACACACTTAATAATCCTAAATCGGGAGTCCTCCTATACAGGATTCCTCCACTGTGAAAGAAGTTGTTGGACAATCTCCGAAGTGTGAGTTTCTGAGTAGGATTCGCAAGCTCCGGGTATTCTCTTTTTGTCAAATATTCCTTGATATCATGAAACCAAGGCTTTCCGTCTACTTCTTCTTTAACATAGGCATAGTAAGCTGGCTGATTATGGATTTTCACCGGAATGGGATTAATGAAATTCTTGTCGGTATGATGTATCATAGATGATATGGTAGACAATACATCGACAAACTCATTTTGGATTCTAGGAACATGCTAGAATTCCGTCTTCGTGAACCTCTTTCTCAATTCCTGTACATGATGCAAATACGGGAGTATCTTGGAGTTCTTGGTTGCCCATTCTCCTTGTACATGATGTATAAGTAAGTCTAAATCTCCAATCACTAGCAACTCTTGAACGTTCATGTCAATGGCCATTTTGAGTCCTAAGATGTAGGCTTTATACCCGGCCATATTGTTGGTGTAGGGGAACCTGAGTTTGGAAGACACCGTATAATGCTGATTGGTTTCTGATATTAGGACTGCTCCTATGCCAACTCCTTTGAAGTTTGTTGCTCCATCGAAGAATATTCTCCAACCGTCATTGGATTTCGCAATGTCTTCTCCTATGAATGACACCTCTTTATCAGGAAAATACATTTTTAGAGGTTCGTATCCTCCATCCACGGGGTTTTCAGCAAGGTGGTCTGGCACACCTTGGCCACTTTTTGAGTTACGTACACAATGTCGAACTTGCTCAACAGGATTTGCCACTTAGCTAGCTTGCGAGTGGGCATCGGCTTCTGAAATATTTACTTCAAGGGATCCATTCTTGATATGAGATATGTAGTATAGGCACATATGTAAGGTCTCAGCTTCTGAGATAATAAATGGATTGCTCCTTCCTCCCTATTTCATCGTGCTGCCTAGAACGCAGCCGAAATCTCCATCTAACACTGCAAGGTAGAGTAATAAGGGTTTACTTGGCTCGGGTGGGACTAAGACTGGTGGTGTTAACAAGTAATCCTTGATTTTGTCGAAGGCGTTTTGGCAGTCATCGGTCCATTTGGTGGCGGCATCCTTCTTTAACATCTTAAAGATTAGCTCACAGATAATTGTAGACTGTCCTATGAATCGACTGATGTAGTTAAGCCTTCCCAAAAAACTCATCACATCCTTCTTGTTCTTTGGCGGTGGTAGTTATTGAATGGCTTTGACTTTCGATGGATCCATTTCTATCCCTCGGCGGCTCGCAATAAACCCAAGTAGTTTCCCAGTAGGAACCCTAAATGCACATTTCGCGGGGTTTAGTTTCAGATTGTATCTTCCCAATATATTGAATAACTTCCTCGGATCTTTTATATGGTCAGTGGCCTTCTTGGATTTGATAATAACATCATCCACATATACCTCTATCTCTTTGTGTATCATATCATGTGAGATGGTAGTCATGGCCCTCATGTAGGTGGCCCCTGCATTCTTCAGGCTGAATGGCATCATCTTGTAATAGTTCACTCCCCACGACATAATGAAAGTCGTTTTCTCAGCATCTTCCTAATCCATCTAGATCTGATGATAACCAGTGAATTAATCTACGAATGACTGTAGCTCATGCTTGGCGCAATCGTCAATCAGTATGTGTATATTTGGAAAAGGGAAGTCATCTTTCGCACTGGCCTGGTTGACATCCCGGTAGTCGACACAGACTCTGACTTTCCCATCCTTCTTTGGCATTGGCACAATGTTGACTAACCATGTAGGGTATTCTACTACCCTGAGAACCTTAGCGTTGATCGGCTTGGTGACTTCTTTCTTGATTTTTAAACTCATACAAGGCTTGAACTTTCTGAGCTTTTGCTTTATCGGTGGATACATTGGATTAGTTGGCAGTTTGTGAGCCACAATAGACGTACTCAGACCAGTCATGTCATCACACGACCAGGCGAATATGTCCTCATACTCCTTTAGAAATTCTGTGTATTCTTTCTTCTCTGATGGCGATAGGTGAATGTTGATTCACGTTTCCTTGATGTTTTCTGCATCTCCCATGTTGACAATTACGGTCTCGTCCAGGTTGGACTTAGGTATGTTTTCAAGATTCTCAACCTCTTTGACAATCTTGTCAGGTATGTCATCTTCCTCTAAATCTATGTCCTTTTGTTGAATTGTCTCATTGTGTGTCACAATCGTTGGTTCATCAAGACAAGTAATAGTAATGTAGTATTGGTAAAGCAAGGAGAGAAAATGATAGCAATAAATATTAATTCATAAGCAAAATGAAAATTGCTTTTGATAAATTTAATAATCAATTTGAACATCGAAGATCTTATTCCGGGAATTGAAAAATGCAAAAAGAAAATCATTTAGTAATTAAAACAGTGAATAATTCTTGTTTTAGCCTTGCTACCCCGAGGCTCGTCAACCTTTGGTTGTCCTGATGCTCCAATTCTTGAAATGTGCCCCTCTGCTCACAGCCTATACGGAAGGGCCTTCCTCCCCTCCCCCCCCCCTCTTTGAGAATAACGCAACAGTCCACATCACTGTCCTCTAGAAACAACTTCTTCACTACTACAAGTGCTTCTTCTTCATCTGACCCATAAATAATGTTGGCTTGTTGGAAGGTCTGCTCCAGATGCGGTATTGGCTGCTCTAGTGGGTAGTAAGGATAGCGCCATTGTGGCGACCAACTATTTAATTCTTTCCAGGTGTATTCATATCCCAAACCGAATGTAGTGCAATGTTTCTTGAGTTTACGGGTTTAGAGATTCCTTGGAGGTTCTTGACAAGCCCTTTGCCAGGTTCGTATCCACTCCAAATCAGTATACTCTTGATTTTGCTATCCCACCATTTGTTTTTGTCGATAGCATTGACTCGCTCAATATGGTGGTAAGTTTATCCACCCAGCTTCCTTCTTCGCTCGATCATCGGAATGGCCTAGTGATTGTATATAGGGTTGCTACCATCGCCGTGAATGATCCCTTCCTAGTGATTCCATTCGAACTTTACTAAATGATGCAACGTTGATGCTACAGCCCCAACAACATGAATCCACGGCCATCCCAGCAGCAAGTTGTAAGATGTTGGTACATCTATTACCTGGAAATCGACCTCGAACCAGGTTGGTCTCATCTGCGGGCATAGACTAATTTCACCAATGATGGGCCTCTGAGAACCGTCGAAGGCTTTCACATTGATTGCTCTATCCTTTATCTCATGCAGCCCTTTACCCAACTTCTTTAGTGTTACCAGCAGACAAATGTTAAGACTGGAACCTCCATCGATTAGGATTCTGGTGATGAAATAATCTTTGCATTGCATGACTATGTGCAGTGCTTTGTTATGCCTCAGCCCTTCAGCTGGCAGCTCATCCTTATAAAAGGTGATCTTATGGCTTCCCAGCACTTGTCCTACCATATTAGCCACTTCCCCGCTAGTGATGTTACTTGGTACGTACACTTCATTTAGCACCTTTAACAAAGCATTCTTGTGCGTCTCAGAATTTTGCAGCAAATAGAGAATGGATATTTGTGTCGGCGTCTTGTTTAACTGGTCGATGATCGAATATTCCTTGGCCTGTAATTTCCTCCAAAGGTCATCTGGACCTGTCTCAATGAGGGGCTGCCGATTGGAGGCCTACTTGCTTGATTCAGCTAGATGTTCAGGGGTATAGACTCCACCAGTTCTTCTCATACCCTGTACTGTGACAATTTCTTCTATCCTGACCTTGCCCTTCCTTCTCGCCTCTGCTGTATAGTCCCAGGGTACAACATTTGTATAAAAAGGTGGAATGATTGATATCGCCACTAGGATCGACGCTTTTATCCTCCCTTCGAATGGAATATGTGACTTTGGTGGCAAGACTGCAACCCCAAATGGTGCGGGTTCATTCGCCAGAGACGCGAATTCAACCTCAATTGGTGCAGGTGTCTTTGCGGGTGGCGATGCTTCAAAATCAAGAGGTATAGACATATTCACCTTAATTTCTTCAGACGGTTGGATCTGGACTATGATTGGATTGAGAGTAATTGTCGGTATTTTTGTGTCATCACCTTCTGCGATTAACCCAACTGATCCCCTGGGATCCCAGTTATCTTCTACTTCAATCATGTGGATACCTCCACACTTATGGTCTGGCAAAGGGTTGTTGTGAACGTTTGGAGTGGGTTCCTTTACCACAATGATCTTGTTATCAATCAAAGACTGTATCTTGCATTTCAAGGAGCGACATTCATCGATGGTGTGCCCTTTCATGCCGGAGTTGTATGCACATGACTTGTTTGGGTTAACCAACTAAGAAGGATTCTCAGGGGTTGCAACAGGGATGTGGGTGACATAACCAACAACTTTAAGCCTCTCATACTGCTCGTTGATGGGTTCAGAGATGGTTGTATATTGTTTTGGAGGTCTGCGATCAAAATTAGTTTGGGGTCTAGGGAAATTTTATCGTGCAGGGGGTGATTGATAGTGGGATGGTTGAGAATTATAAGTTTGGTAGACATGAGCGGGTTCGGAGTATCTGGGTGAAGTAAGTTGATATGTAGAAGGTGGAGATGACTGATAAGTTAGTGGCGTAGCCTGGTATGAAGGTGCTTGGTAATTTGGGGTTGGTTGGTATGTGAGTAGAGGTATTGGGTAAGCTTGGTATTTAAGGGGAGACTTGGTCCTTTGTGAAACCATCACAACCCCTACGTACCTTTTCTTGGACACACCACCAGACTATAAACCCTTATTCGTAGCTTGCAAGGCTTCAAAATTTGTAATTATACCACCTTTAATACCTTCTTCAATTCTTTCACCTAATTTGATAATGTTGGAGAACTTATGGGTCTCAATCATCATCAGCCGTTTATAGTACTGCGGGTCCTGAGCCCGGACAAATAACTTATTCATTTTCTCCTCTTCTAAGGCAGGTCTGACCTTAGCTGTTTTAGACCTCCTACGAGTAGCATACTCGCGAAATATCTCCCTGGGCTTCTTCTTCAAATTCTGGATATAGAACACGTCTGGTGCATTCTCTGTATTAAACCTGAATCTGTCCATAAAGTCAGATGCCATGCCCACCTAGCTTGACCACTTCTTGAGATCTTGGCTGATGTACCAAGATAATGCATCTCCTTTCAAATTCCTCATGAATAGCTTCATGCAAATCCTTTCATCCTTCCCTACTCCAACCATCTTGTCGCAATATGTCCTCAGATGGACCTTTGGATCACCTGTACCATTGAACATTTTGAACATAGGAGGTTTATACCCCTCAGGCAGTTCAACATCAGGCTGTATGCAAAGGTCCTCATAGTTCAGCCCCTCGATTCCTTTGCTTCCCTCAACGCCCTGAATCCGGCTGGTTAGTTTCTTAAGTTCCTCGACCAAGTTCTTGAGAAGAAGATCCTTTTCATCAGACTCAAGTGTGTATGAGATAGGTTGGGTGGAGTGATACATGAAGACGAATACCCTACGATGGATATGTCCCAAGGATGTGAAGGCAAACTCGTCATGGTTGGTACGGTATGATTTGTTGTGACCGTACCTTTCATACAGGTAGTCAAAAGGGATGTACGATTCTTTTAGGCATACCAATTCTGCATTCTTCTTCAAACCCATCATTTTTAGAAAACCCTTGCCTGTGCGGTTCTCAGGCATTAGCAAACCCGGGGTTTCCCACACTAGACTGGCCAGTCGTCCTATCTCCTCTAGCAAAGGTGTCATTTTTATGTCCCCAAAATGGAACACGGCCCTTTCACAATCCCAAAATAAGGTAGCAGCTTCTATTATCATGTTGTTAGACTGGATATCCAGGAAGGATGGTAGATTACCCAGATATTTTCTGACGAGGGTTTTGTCACTAGATGTAAATCTTCCCACCAACTTAGCAACCGTGGGTGGATATTGGTGACCATGCCGAATCTGGGGACTTCGTGCCTCATATTTCTACAAGGCAAACAAGGTTAGGCCCTTACCCCACCTGACTCGACTATTTAACATCAACAATTAGCATGAAGCATTTAGTTCTCCAAATAAATTCACAGAACGTGATGATGTCCGTTTGGGTTGAGGGAAACCTAGTGGACTTTTGGACAAGGCTATCTGACAACATAATTGACCCAGCTAGGTTTGACTATGATTCATGTGTAATTTAAACAAAGTAAGGTTTCTATAGGGTTTTAGACTGGTACTCTTGAGCGGACAACTCAAAGGGGACGATACGGAACCGTCAACTGCACCGCTGATCGACTAGTTTTACCACAAATAAGCCTTTCTGAATTTAGGGGGTAATGATATAGAAAGGGCGCAACCACTCATCAAGCGTTGCTATAATATTTGTTTGGCACGAGTGAAATATGATGCTGAGCATGATTATTCAATAACTAAAAGCATGTTGACATGTATTTGCACATTAAGAAAGCGATAAATACAACCTTTTTATAATTTAAAGCAGTTATAAAGGAAATAAGAAAGATATGTCAGTTTTGCTTTTGAAGAAGAAATTAAACGCTTAAAAGAATTAAACAAACGATTGCACATCGTGGGTACAAATTCACAAAAATGGTATGAAATGGTAAAAGCCTAAAGCTCCCCATCAAAGTCGCCATGCTATCGCGCCCCCTTTTTTCTCGCAAAATCGGGTTTAAGACATTTTTGGTTGGGACAACTCTTTCCTTTTGAAAAGAGGGTTTGAATTTTTGAAGAGTCGCTACCTAACGATTTAAGGTGCGTCAGGGCACCTATAGGTTTTGTTTATAACTATGTTTTGTAACTAGAGACAGGGTAAGGGCTTGAAATTATCCTAAGGGAAGCTATTTATTCTTGTTCTAGCCAAACCTATGTGCTTCTGCTTTCAGTAAGTCTGTACACTTGCTCATGTCTAAACTGGACCTATGTCTGTCTACTTCTCCACTAGCATGCTCTTAAAATGTTCACCTCTCACAATATGGCTCCGCAACCCTAATAATCCTCTGTATGTGGCTGTATGCTCACCTAGTGACAGTTAATAAGCTAAGCTAGAACTCTAAGTTACCATATTTCTGAATACTATTTGACTGTTGGGACCTTTATTAAGTTACAATGATCGAATGACCCATGTTTGCTCCTTACTTCCTGAGAATCCAAAACTATTTTCTTAAACAACTATCTCCTGTTTTATACTCCTATTCTTAGAACACTTAGGGTCTTGCCCCTCTAGTGTGAGCATTACTTAGGAGTCCATGAGGCTCCTCTGAACTTGGACAGCCTCTGAACTTGGACAAACTAGAGTTGTCTTTATAGCTTGCTCACAAAGGGTTACTTTGAAAGTTTTCTGATGTGAGCATTACCCAGGGTCCCTGAGGACCTTGGGAACTTTGAAACACCAGGATATTATTGGGTGCACTATGAGACTATGGCAGTTTGGACTGTTGAAGGCATGGTTTTTCCAGGTTCATGTTAGGCTTATTCAGGCTCCCTGTAGCATAGTTTAGTTTATTTTTGCAATTCATTTGTTTTATGGTCTGTAATAATATTTATAAACAGATATTGGGAATTATTAGTAAAATGAGAGGGATTTATATATATATATATATATATATATATATATATATATATATATATATATGTTTTTTTTTTGTGGGAGATCGGGTAGAAATCATATTCTGAGGATCATTATGATTGTCTACTTGCATTAGAAACCATGCTTAGGGGATTATTTTTGTTCATGTTTATAGGTGCATTATATCATTTGTTCTAAAACTTCGGCTTTTTTAAAGTTCTGCATGTGTGACACCTGTTTAGAAATCTTGTTACTAGGTTTCTATTAACTCTGCCTAATAATCATGTTTATTCTCTTGTGTGCATTAGAAACCACGCTTTAGGATTTTTCACCCTCGCCTGAATACTATGATTGTATCTAGATTGTACAGAATCAGTTTCTTCAGTAGCAACTATGTCAATAAGAGTAATTTATTTTTATTTTTAAAAGCAGCCTACACACTTAGGTATCATGCCTATAGAAATAATGTGTATAAAAATTGTTCTGTAATGTTTGCACCTAGACAACCCTATAGGACACAATGAACTCAAACTGCCCGTTAAAACTATTTTTGTTGGTTAATTGCACTTCTGATCAATGACTAGATACCATGTTCATAGGATATCATCGTTAACACTTAGGCAAGCCAGTAGGAATAAAATCTTGCAAATTGTAGAATTACCCTTTTGTTATTTGTGAAATGCCCATATTCAACAGGTCTTAAAATCAGTAGGCAAACTGATTAGGTCTCTATTACCTCGCTTTAACACGATGTTGTATACATTCTATCTGCTCACCTAGATATCCTGCTCTAGGACCTTTGGAAATGTCTGAAATCTCGATGTTTGAGACGTGTTGTTGTTTCCTTATTTGTGGAGATAAATGTGAGCCCCTTTAATTGTTCTTTACTTGACAGTCCTAATTATTTTGATTGTCGCTAAGATTTTTCTCCTTTAAGTACCTCATGAAAGTCTAGAACTGTGTAAATTAGAGGTCCTAAATACATCTAGGGCCACAAGGAAGGGACGGGTAACGAACGCATAGATTTCGTTCAATTAAAAGCACTTATATAACCACTAAGGGGAGGGTAAATGGGTAGTAAAAGGATATGATGACCTGTGCGTTAATGCCACGTGTAACCTCTCTAATTGAGGAAGGTTTACCGGGTATTGTACAGATGTGATCCTGTAGGCTAAAAAACCTAGGACCCCCTTTGTTTTTAAATGAAATATCAATTTATCTAATTTTCTTTATCTGTTTATAAGAATAATTCACATAATTTGAGTTTGGCCGAGACCTGCCATTGCGGAACGCGAGGGGTGCCTAATACCTTCCCCTCAAGGTTGTTTTGAGCCCTTACCCAAATCTTTGGTAATGCAAACCCGTTTATGAGTTACTTGCTTTAGGTTCCCTAACACATCTTAATCCGTTAGATGGTGACTCTTCAAATTTAAATGCCCAATTCCCGAAAGGAAATGAGTTGTTCCCAATAAATGTCGAAACCCGGACTCCGCGAGGAAAAAGGGGGCGCGACAGCATGGCAAATTTGCTAGGGATATTTTAGTTTCTTACCATAATAAACTTTAGCAAATAAACAAGTATGACTCAAATAGTAGGGGATTTAGGTTTAAATACATAGGTGTTTGAAAAACAATTAATGAAAAGTAAGATTTTGAAAATAATTAGAATCTAAGCATATTTGTGAATGTAAGGGGGTGTACTAGGTTTGTTTATCACATGGATCACATCAATGCAATTCTCGATAATCACTCCTTGCAAAACGCTACGTGTGGCATTAGCGCACCGGTCATCATATCCATATCTACCCTTTTCCTCCCCATGAAGGTGATTAAAGCAAGGGTTGGTCTTGAATCCTATTGCATGCTATTACCCGTCCCTTGCTATCAATCCTGAAGGAATTTAGGACTTATATCCTATAAAATGGGGTTCTAGCTCAAGTTTAAAGGTAAAATACTAAAGTGATACATAATAAACAGATAGGACTTCAATTAAAGGGGAGCATGGAAGACAAATAAAGGCTCAGATGTACCTCCACACATAGTACACACAAACACCATAATCCTTACACAATTATGGTCTAAATTCAGATCCTAAGCATAGTAGCAAAGTCAGATTTATTAAATGACTTAGAGAAAAAGTCCTAATCAAGCTTGCCTACTGATTTTAACATGTTGACAGTTAAACACTACTCATAAAGATGGATATGGTTTTATATTAAAGTTGATTACCTAAGACTTGCCTAGGCGTAAAATAATATGCAGTAGTTACCAAAATTATTAAAACAGTTTAGAAGTTATTTTACCTAAAGCATGCTGTTCTAAATGTTGCAAAGACATACATGGATTGTGACCAGTTTCACTTAAACATGATAATAAAAGATGAGACTGTTTTATGTCATTTCCATGCACTAGTAGTATAACTAGGTGTGACTAAGCGAGTGTGAACGAGATCCTAAAACATGGTATCTAACATGCACATATGAAAATGCGGAATGATTTCAGGATATACAGAATTCCTAAAGCATGATTTCTAAATGCCTAGAAAGTTACAACATGATTTCAAGATGTGCAGGAGCAACCGTTTTATGTTAATGCTGTTATTTAGCCTAAAGCAGGATTTCTAAGTGATAAAATGATGTCAAATGAGATGCTGAAATAGTAAACATAAGAACACGGTATCTAATGCATGACATGTTTTGAATGTGTTGGTCTTACACATTAATTCTAATGCGCATATAGGAAATGTAAGGCATGGTTTCTACCCATTAACGTTGATAACATATATAACTACCCTCTCCTTTTCACTAGCCAGCCCCAATATTCGTTTAAACAGATTATTACAGACCAATATTGAAATGAATTACATAAATAGAAAATAAAAATAACAAGTTACAATATAGAGAGCCTGAAAACAGGCCCAAATTTCTAGAACTTCAAATGCCTAGATTGTTTTATAGCCTTTGTCATATCTGGGTGTGTCAGAGTTTTCTAAGGACCTCAAAGGATCCCGAGCAGTGCTCACACCCAGATTTCATAGCCAAGACAGAGTAAGTGCAGTGTGGAAAGGCCAGCTTTTGTGTGTCCAAGTTCAGGGGGAGCTCAAGAGTCCAAAGGCAAGGCTCACACAAAAGGGGTCGAACTTAGTGGTCTAAGAGTAGAGTGAGAGTGTTTAACATAGTTTTGAAAAGATTTAAGCAGGAAAGAAGTTTGAAAAAGAGACTTGTTTGAAATAGTTTTATAAAACAACAGGGGGAGTTATTCAATAGGAAATTTTTTACAAGTTAGTAGGTCAATAAGCAACAGTCCAAACACAACACCCAAAAATAGGTTCACACATATCCAAGGAACATAGGACCAAGGTAGGTTCAGCAACCACAAACAGGGGTAGTGGGATTTGGGGACACATATGTCACATAAGTAAACACATAGTTGTAGGAGCACTTACATATAGAATCAGCAATATGCTAAGGGGTTAGAGAACTTCAGATTTAACGCAGAATCATGTAACTTAAAGATAGCCAACTATTTTGCACAGAGAGGTTCATGCCATAAATCAGATAAACATAAGTAAGGAAGGGCCACATTGGGGTGTACTAGGAGGGGGGATAACATTTTGTAAACATGATGAGTCTAAGAGAGAGAAGACATTCAGAAGCATGTTGATGAAGTGATGAAGTAAACATATTAATTGCAAGTTGAACAACAGAACCATAAGCGAAAACATATTAGAAACAGGATGAACTGAAGCAATAAAAGAAGCATATTATTTTGAAGCTTGAATTGAAATCAGAATATACCAATAAGAAGATAGTAAACACAAAGTGAGGAGCAAGAGAGTAGAGTAATCAACCTTGGCTTCCATCTGGCTAACTTAGAACAATAGCAAGTAACCAGAGAAAAGAGAACAGAAGAAGGTTTTTCTTTTTTGAGTGAGAGAGAGTTTTGAATTAATGTGCTCGTGTGTGTAATGAAAAGAGAAGAGGGTATATATAATAGTTTGAAAGTCAGGTCCATAAGGCAAGAATATATTGTTTAGCAATTATAGAACTACATAATCAATTAAGAACGAAAATCAGCCAAGTCTCCCTTAATTAAGGGAATAATTTACCAACGGTAGAAAAAAGGTAACAAATAAGGAAAGAATTCAAACAACATAGGTACAAAATATGTAATTAAGGGTAGATACATAAAGGTATAATTTAGGAAATAACAATAGTAATCCATTAATAACACAGTCAACCACATAATAAGGTAAAAATAATTTAAGGGTTATGAAAATAGAAAAAATAACCGTAAATCGGTATAAGAGCATCAACATAGTAAATCTAGGATTCAAGAATTGAAAGCAATACTAATATTAAGGGAAGTAGTACACACTTCCATGAATAAACCAATAAATGAAGTATAAACAGGAAGAAACAAATCGGAAACCTTAATAAGATATTACTAGGGTGAAAATCGTAAAATACTCTAATTAATTGAAGCATATACATGAGAATCAAACATACTGGAAAATCGAATGAACAAACAGTAAAGATGAACTCAGAATCCAAGACTAAAGCCAAAAATTAGGGTTTTTAAACTTAACTAGTTAGGTTAAAAGGTAAAGCTTGACAAAACTCGATTAAACACTCAGGGGTCAGAGAACAACACTTAGAAAGCAAAATCGTTCATAAAGAAAGTTTCAGAAACACTAGTTTTGAAGGAAAATAAAGCGATGCTTTGAAAATCGAAAGGTTTTCATAAAGAAAGCAAAAAAATAGTTCAAATATTCTTAGATCTGTTATAGATCTAAAAAGTTAAGAAAGGAAAATAGGGTTTCGAGAAAATAACCCAGAGATGGAGAGATTCTGGGAGGTGAGTGAACCGCCTTCTGGTTCCCTTGAGGGCCTCAAGGTAGCAAGGATCCGGCATGTGAGGGAACCATAGAGGCTAGGGATGGTGGTGGAACCACCATTGATATCGGCGAGCCAACAGCCGGCTAGTAGAAGCCATGGTTGCGCAGAAGGCTTGAGAGAGAATGAGAGAGTGTAACAGCGGAGTGGAAGAGAGGAAAATGAGGGTTGGGG